>CM041814.1:2260176-2267676 GCA_023376895.1 Aspiorhynchus laticeps
TTTTTGCAATTTTATTTTTTTTAATAAATATTATTAATTTTTATTTCAATTTTAGTTTGTTATTTTAGTACATCAAGTGAAATGAAAATGAGAAATGTTGCCTTAGCAACTGGGTGAAATATTTTTTTTAAATATATTTTATTTTTTATTAGCATTTATTTTAAGTAACTGTTTTATTTATGCTTTGTTTATTAGTATATATGATATATGCATATGTAGGTTTATTTTTAAGAACCAAATTTTTCCCACCCGTAAGTTTTGACAAAATTTGGTGACGCCCTTAAATATCAAAAGTATAAGAGTTTTTTTTTTATTTTCTCGTAGGCTTCATTTAGTTATGTTAATTTGTAGTCTGGGTATATAAAAACAATCAAAGTCTATTATATGTTGTCAATAGCTACTATAATAAAGGTGTGTTTGTTAGCTGCAGTTTGGGGTCATTATTGTCTCCAGACATGAGGTCAGTGTGACAAAACTTGCATTCGAGGACATTTGGGGATTTAGGTTGCCGTGGTAACTGTGCTTGGGCCCCTCCTGCCTGTCTCAGGTGCACACACACACACACACACACACACACCTGGTGTGAATGCCCTCAGGCAGAGCTGCTGCGTTCAGTGTGTTATGTGCATCTTGGTGAGGAACGTTTGCATTAATGATCGTGTCTTAATTGGCTTGTTTCAGTCATTAATCATGTGGCAGGATTTTTGTATGCAGTTGACATTCGATTATTACAGAATGAAGATGATATATTAATCCCTGAGGCTGAATTAATTATTTTCATTTTTAAATAATAAATTAAAGTTGCTTAGTGGCTGTTCTGTTACAGCTCAGAATGTGTGTAGATGTAGTTCTATTGGCTCTATACACTCTTAAAAATAAAGGTGCTTCACGATGCCATAAAATAACCTTTTTTGTCTAAATGGTTCCTTAAAGAACCTTTAACATCTGAAGAACCTTTATGTTTCACAAAAGCTTCTTTGTGGCGAAAGAAGGTTCTTCAGATTATAAAAAGGTCAGAAAGAGATGGTTCTTTGACTGAATGCTACCAAAAATGTTTCTTCGATAGCATCGCTGTGAAGCACCTTTTAAGCACCTATATTTTTAAGAGTGTAGCCTCTTTTTTATTGTTTTGTTTATTTTTTAAAGGCTTCAAATGATCTCAGATGTATTTTACAGTATGTGTGTGTTGTTTTTTCATGCACTGGTCAATTTTGAGATTTTGGGCTGTTTGGCTTTTTATAATATGTTGTTTTAGACTAGTGGAAAGAAAATATCCAAATACAAATTTAAGTGTTTATTTTATTGCACTTTATCCATTTGTGACCGTAGGTTTCAATTCTAATACATATCTTTAAAGAGATTGTTCTCCACTTCAGCAGCTCTTACATACACCAAAACTTAGAGATTTATTCCTCTCTATATTCTGAAGATTTTTACTGAGGGGTTTGTTCATATATCATTCACACTGATTTATACAACATTTTATTCCTGAAAACATGGCGAAAATGTTTTTTTTCTGTCTGTTGACAGTATTTTCTGATTTATGCAGTGATAAAAAGAGTTATCCAAAATCCCCACAGTAAAAACATTTAACTCTAATATGTCAACAAAATCAAACAAGACTTTTGAACCTGGCTTTATCCAATGTTCAGATTTATTCTCTGGAAATGTGTGCAAAGCAGTGCATAAATAATTCGAATTTGAATTTGTTTGTATATTTAAACATAACATTTAGAAAACATGTAATTCTGTAATTTTTTTTTGCAATTCTTAGTCCAACTGAGGAAGTATGATATGCATTAGTTAATTTTTCCCCCCTAGTCACCTGTATAGTGTCTTGCTTTAAGGTGAAATACGAGAGTGAAAAGCAGAGAAAACACATTTCTCTCAGAAACACCGGATCACAAGAACAATTAATTTAACACAACAGAAGAGCAGTTGACCTTTATACAGCGCTGAGATCCCATTTGACAATCTGAAATGGATAAGACACTGAAAATCATCTCTTAAATGTCATTTAAAGGCTCGTATGATGGAGAAGAGGCTTTGTCTTGTGTGAAAGGCTGCAGGAGGAATGTGCTGGAATCACAGGCAGTGTTTGTGAGCTTATTCAGATTCATGCTGAAACACACAGACCAGGGCGACGCCGCAGGACAGAGACCAGCGCCACATGCCATCTAAACGTGTCAGACTGAATATGAGAATAGAGTCAGACGCAGCAGGTCAGATTCACTCATGTGCTGTTAGAAACCGTTGGATTC
This sequence comes from Aspiorhynchus laticeps, assembly GCA_023376895.1. Classification (NCBI taxonomy): domain Eukaryota; kingdom Metazoa; phylum Chordata; class Actinopteri; order Cypriniformes; family Cyprinidae; genus Aspiorhynchus; species Aspiorhynchus laticeps. Next base: position 2,262,438 of record CM041814.1, read on the forward strand.
TCATGATTTCCGTGGTGTTTCTTAACCAGATGAGTCTCTTTATCCACTAATTTCTCTGGATAGTTGATTATAATTCGTCAGTCTCTTATTCTGTGGTCTGATGTTTGTGTGGAATGACTCTAATCTGTATAATTGATCGTTCTCTGAGGCAGGTGATCTCCTGCAAACCTGTAGCTGTGCTCGTTTCATGTCTTTATTATTATTTCATGTGCATGAATTTATTAATTTGTTAAGTATACATGGAATAAGTGGGGTTTATTTAATGATAAGGACCATCTGACCATATGTTAAGCTTCATATTAATGTGTTTGAGATGGACAGAAGGATTCTGTTGTTCTGAAGAGCCTCATCTGATCTGATCTGATGTGATGTGATGTCACCCGCTCTAACTATAATGACATCATCATTGCTTATTTAGTCATTAGCCAATCAGTGAGATGACACACTTACACACAAACTTACACACTTACACACTCATGCACTCACACACACACGCACACACACACACACACACACACACTCTTTGTTGCTGCATTAGTTGGTCCAGAAAGAGGGTTTTTATGATTGACTCTCAGCTGTTGCCGAGCAACTAATGGGTCTTTCATACAGGTGACTGACTTCATATTCAAGCCCCAAAACACCCGGACCGTGTGTGTGTGTGTGTGTGTGTGTGTGCTTCCTCAGGATCTGTCAACAAACAATACTTAGAAACATTTTTACTTTCATATTATTATTGTTATTGAAAATCCATTCATTATTTATTATTGAAAAGTGTCTGCCAAAATATATGGCAAAATTTAAAAAAACAAAATGCATTGGATTTGACATTTCTGCCTTCCATATTATGCCTATACACACACACACACACACACACACACACACACACACACACACACATACATATATATACTGTATATATATATATATATATATATATATATATACAATTATTTTTATATATTCTCAAGAAGATAAGATGCAAATAATGCTTTTATCAAGCTTCTTGAGAATAATTCATTTTGCAGACCAGAAGATGAATAGAATCAGAATCTGAGACAGAATATTAAACAATATTCTCTGTGTGTGTGTGTGTGTGTGTGTGTGTGTGTGTGTGTGTGTGTATGCTACATTGGTCCCCTCAAGGATAGCAAAACCTGAAATTTTTGACATTGTGGGGTCTGGCCTGCGGTCCCCACGAGGGGAAAAAAATGATACAAAATAGTAAATTATGTTTATGTGAAAGTGTAAGAATGCAAACAGGTTTTCTGTAAGGGGTAGGTTTAGGGTTAGGGTTGGGTTATTAGGGGATAGAAAATATCTGGTCAGTATAAAAGTAATAGAAGTCTGGAAAGTCCCACAATTCATAGAAACGTATGTGTACGTATGTGTGTGTGTGTGTGTGACTGTCATGTGGTGTATGGTTTGAAAGCCTCTTTTATATTGGATGACTAAACACACACACAGAGCTATGATTCAGTTTTACTGATCTTTCAAGTTCCGCCTGATAGTGAGTTTTAGTGTAAAAACCATCAGCGAGCTACAAAACACACACACACACATACACCTGTTTTACAGCCTGCAGGAGTGTCGTCATTCTGCCAAAACAAATCCGCCTTTTGCATGCAGAGACTGTGTGTGTGTGTGTGTGTGTGTGTGTGTCAGAATCTGTTTCTCCTTCAGGCTGCGTGTCGCTTCACTGCCGTCTGTCTGACAGTTTCACACACTGCTTTGTATTTGTGTGTGTGCATCTCTTACTCCTCTTTATTTTTTGCTGTTTCTCTGGTTGGTAGTTAATGTGATTCAGGTCTATAATCACCACAGACTCATTCAGAACTATGCTGATCAATATGTGTTTCATGGTGGATTATTAAAGTCCCTCTGAAGTGTCTCTAAACATACAGCATTATTCAGTGTGTTGATGTAATTTCAGTTGAAACAGTAAGTCAGAGCTTCACATATCGAGTGGCTCATCTTCTTTTTAAAATATCTAGTAGTGTTTAGTTTACATCACAGCCCAGCAAAGCCACATTTAACAGCCTTTGACAGCCACAGATGTATTCTTCCTTTAATGTTACCATTAAAGCATGAGAAAAGTACGTTTTATGTCAGTGCAGCAGTGTTATCTGTTTATAATGCATAAGATCTCTGAACACCGTTTGCAAAGTTTGATCTCCTCCACTGTGCTTTAAAGTAATAGTTCACGTAAAAATGTAAATAATGTGAAAATGTGCTCGTCCTCAGGTTATCAGAGATTAGGATGAGTTTGTGTCTTCATCAGGTTTGTAGAAATGTGTCTCTGCATCAGTGTCTCAGCAATGGATGCTCTGCAGTGAATGGGTGCCGTCAGAATGAGAGTCTGATAAAAACATCACAATAATCCACAGCACTCCAGTCCATCAGTTAACATCTGGAGAAGACAAAAGATGAAACAAATCCAGCATTAAGATGTTTTATCTTCAAACCAACAAAAATAATGTAATTTGCAAGACTCCAAATACAGTTTCAAAGCACTTTACCAAAGATGTACTATTTATCATTTTCCACAGCCTTAAGTGACTTTGTTTAAAGAATGAAAGGATTTTGGATATTTTGCATTTATGCAGAATTTGACAGAATTGTCAATACATTTGTCTATATTCATAATAAGCAAAACTGTATTTCATATTCTGTTATCTTTACATTAGTTTTTGCACTAAAATCACAAAACAGCATTTTCCAAAACATCTGTACAATTTGACGATCAGAAAACAAGTGACACTGATCCATATCGGTGGTAGAGACAGACTGTACATTTTAAATGCATATGTATTCCAAATGAGAATTTGTCATTGTTTTGCAGCACACTGCTTATAGAAATCCTTAAGGCTGACATATTCATACTAGCAGCCAAAAAAACTTCAATTTTACTTTCGTGGGAGGCTTTACGTTTGTCCTCCAGTTATTATATTTCATATATATTTCACACTGTCTTTTCAGAAAGACTGAAATAAAATACTTCCTTATACCCCTAAATAGCTTTAAGGGTTGTGCACTTTCTAAAGAAAGTCTGAGTGTGTGTGTGTGTGTGTGTGTGTGTGAGAGAGAGAGAGAGAGAGAGTGCGTGCATGCATGTGTGTGTGTGTGTGTGTGTGTGTGTGTGTGAGAGAGAGAGAGAGAGAGAGAGTGCGTGCATGCATGTGTGTGTGTGTGTGTGTGTGTTTGAGAGAGAGTGTGTGCATGCGTGTGTGTGTGTGTGTGTGTGTGTGAGAGAGAGAGAGAGAGAGAGAGAGAGTGCGTGCATGCATGTGTGTGTGTGTGTGTTTGAGAGAGAGTGTGTGTGTGCGTGTGTGTGTGCGCGCACATTAGCATTCAGTGCAGAGGTACAGAGTTCCTGTAGAACAAAATTCTTATATGCAAATACTCAAAAGCAATTTTTCTCTTTGTCAAAGTCTCGGGGAGAGCACCTGTCTTTCTCTCTCTCTCTCTCTCTCTCTCTCTGTCCATCTCTGTATCTCTGTCTCTCTCTGTCTCTCTCTCTCTCTCTCTCTCTCTCTCTCTCTGTCCATCTCTGTATCTCTGTCTCTCTCTCTCTCTCTCTCTCTCTCTCTCTCTCTCTCTCTCTCTCTCTCTCTCTGTCCATCTCTCTCTCTCTCTCTCTCTCTCTCTCTCTCTCTCTGTCTCTCTGTCACAGTAGTAAACTGACCCTGAAAGAGTCGATGAGAACAGAATCATCCTCCTCTTTTCTGCCTCTGATCCTCCAGAGACCCTTGAGAAACTCAGAGTCTGTAAGTTTGATTACAGGAATATTCAGTTCATCTGTGATGTGATTTCCTATCAAACCACTACAGTTTTTCAGAAGGTTAACTATAGTGTTTACCATATCATTGATTTTTCAGTAAGTTTTTGATAAACTTCCATAGAATAACATGATTTTACACAGGTGTGGAGAAACACACACACACACACACACACTCACATATAGTATATGCACATTTCAGGTGTTAATAATTCATGAGATTCTTCAGTCTATCTGTGTGTCTCTCTCTCTGTTTAATAATGAATACATTCTTATGGGCTTCTTCTGTGTAAAACTCAACACCACACTGCTGGAACATAGAGTGGGGGAACTATGACGTCAGAACCCGGAAGAGTAATTCGCCGCGGGTTCCTTCGAGATTTTCCTATGGGGTTTTATAATGGGGTTTTTCAATGTATGAGTAAAATAAAGCCTGTGGTAAATACAACTTGACGATACTTTTACGTTTTGTTCTACAACGTAAATTACACACACTCACAGCCCAAACGTTCGTATCTAGTTACTTATTAAAAACATACGTTTTCAAAAATTAACATAACTGCTTCAAATTTTTAGTTTTGGGTATGGATGTGTGTAATTTACGTTGTAGAACAAAACGTAAAAGTATCATCAAGTTGTATTTACCACAGGCTTTATTTTACTCATACATTGAAAAACCCCATTATAAAACCCCATAGGAAAATCTCGAAGGAACCCGCGGCGAATTACTCTTCCGGGTTCTGACGTCATAGTTCCCCCACTCTATTGTGAGTGGTTGCCAGGATGTTGCTGTGTGGTTGCTAAGGTGCTCTGAGTGTTGTTTGTTTTTAAGCACATTGCCGTGTGGTTGCTAAGGTGTTCTGGCTGATGTTTGTTTTTAAACACGTTGCAGTGTGGTTGCTAAGGTGTTCTGAGTGTTGTTTGTTTTTAAACACGTTGCAGTGTGGTTGCTAAGGTGTTCTGGCTGATGTTTGTTTTTAAACACGTTGCCGTGTGGTTGCTAAGGTGTTCTGGCTGTTGTTTGTTTTTAAACGTGTTGCTGTGTGGTTGCTAAGGCTTTCTGAGTGTTTGTTGCTGTGTGGTTGCTAAGTTGTTTTGGGTGTTGTTTTTATTAAACACGTTTCCGTGTGGTTGCTAAGGTGTTCTGGCTGTTGTTTGATTTAAACAAGTTGCCGTGTGGTTACTAAGCTGTTCTGGCTGATGTTTGTTTTTAAACACGTTGCCGTGTGGTTGCTAAGGTGTTCTGGCTGTTGTTTGTTTTTAAACGCGTTGCTGTGTGGTTGCTAAGGCTTTCTGAGTGTTTGTTGCTGTGTGGTTGCTAAGTTGTTTTGGGTGTTGTTTGTTTTTAAACATGTTTCTGTGTGGTTGCTAAGGTGTTCTGGCTGTTGTTTGATTTAAACAAGTTGCCGTGGGGTTACTAAGCTGTTCTGGCTGATGTTTGTTTTTAAACACGTTGCAGTGTGG
>CM041814.1:2272676-2277676 GCA_023376895.1 Aspiorhynchus laticeps
TTATTCCTTCTATTGCTACCCTTTCCGGTCTCAACCTCATGGCCCTAACTGAGACTTGGATCAAACCTGAGGACACTGCCACTCCTGCAGCCCTCTCCACTAATTTCACTTTTTCCCACACCCCTCGCACGATTGGGAGGGGTGGAGGCACTGGTCTCCTTATTTCAAATGAATGGAAATTTGATCTTCTACCACCTCCTACAGGCAACAGTTCATTTGAATCTCATGCGATTACTATTACTCACCCTGCTAAAATCCACGTTGTAGTTGTGTATCGTCCCCCAGGTCAACTGGGTGACTTCTTGGAGGAGTTGGATGTGTTACTCTCAAACTTTCCTGAAGATGGTACTCCTCTGGTACTGCTCGGTGACTTCAACATCCACCTAGAAAAACCCCAGGCTACTGACTTCAACACTCTTCTCACTTCATTTGACCTCAAACGAGTGTCTACTACGGCTACTCACAAATCAGGTAACCGACTGGACCTCATCTACACACGCTACTGCTCCACTGACAACACATTAGTAACTCCGCTGCACACCTCAGACCACTTCCTCATCACTTCTAACCTCACACTAACTCCTGAAATAGCACGCGCTCCTTCGCAGGTCACCTTTCGGCGTAACCTACGCTCGCTCTCTCCCTCTCGCCTATCCTCAATGGTTTCATCCGCACTACCTTCACCCTCTCAGTTTTCAGCACTCGACACAAACAGTGCTACTGACGCTCTTTGCTTCACTCTAACATCTTGCTTAGACAACTTTTGCCCCCTTTCATCCAGATCAGCACGCGCTACCCCCTCTGCCCCCTGGTTGTCCGATGTTCTCCGAGAACATCGTGTTAAACTAAGGGCTGCAGAGAGGAAATGGCACAAATCCAAAAACTCTACCGACCTTACTGTGTATCAGTCACACCTCTCTTCCTTCTCTGCAAATGTCTCCACTGCTAAAATGACATACTACCACAACAAAATTAACAACTGTTCCGACTCTCGCGCACTCTTCAAAACGTTCTCTTCTCTTCTCTGTCCACCTCCCCCTCCTCCTTCATCAACTCTTACAGCTGATGACTTTGCAACTTTCTTCACAAATAAAACAAAAACCATCAGTGACCAATTCCTCACACCGCAAACTAATAATAACTTCATAACGACAAATACACAATCTCTCACCTCCTTTTCTCCTCTCTCGGAGACGGAGGTTTCCAAACTCATCCTTTCCAATCATCCCACTACTTGTCCGCTAGATCCTATCCCCACTCACCTCCTTCAAGCCATTTCTTCTTCGGTCGTACCTGCTCTTACTCACATTATCAACACCTCGCTTAACACTGGTACATTTCCCACAGCATTTAAGCAGGCTCGGGTAAGCCCACTGCTTAAAAAACCTGCTCTAAATCCAGCACTTTTAGAAAACTACAGACCGGTATCCCTTCTTCCATTCATTGCAAAGTCACTTGAGCGAGTTGTGTTCAACCAACTCTCTCTGTTTCTTGCACAGAACAACATTCTGGACAACAACCAATCTGGCTTCAGAAGTGGACACTCAACTGAGACTGCCCTACTCTCGGTTACAGAGGCCCTGAGACTGGCAAGAGCAGCTTCCAAATCCTCTGTACTCATCTTGCTGGATCTGTCTGCTGCCTTTGACACAGTTAACCACCGGATCCTCATGTCCATCCTCAGAAAGATGGGCATCTCAGGAACCGCCCTCCTGTGGTTCGAGTCTTACCTCTCCGATAGGTCCTTCAGGGTGTCTTGGAGGGGTGAGGTTTCAAAGTCACAACTTCTTGCTACTGGAGTTCCTCAAGGCTCAGTGCTTGGACCACTTCTCTTCTCCATCTACATGTCGTCATTAGGACTGGTTATTCAGAAGCATGGCTTTTCCTACCACTGCTATGCTGATGACACTCAGCTCTACTTCTCATTCCAACCAGATGATCCGACGGTAACAGATCGCATTGCAGCCTGTCTGAGTGACATTTCTAGCTGGATGATGGACCATCACCTTCAGCTCAATCTTGCTAAGACAGAACTGCTCGTGTTCTCTGCCAACCCATCACTTCACCACAACTTCTCTATACAGCTGGGTTCATCAACCATAACTCCTTCCAGGACTGCCAGGAACCTTGGAGTTGTGATCGATGATCAGTTAAGCTTCACGGACCATATTGCTACAACGGCCCGGTCCTGCAGATTTGCCTTATACAACATTAGGAAGATTAGGCCCTTCCTGCAAGAGCAAGCTGCACAACTCCTTGTCCAAGCTCTTGTTCTCTCCAGACTGGACTATTGTAATGGTCTCTTGGCGGGCCTTCCCGCATGTACTATCAAGCCTCTGCAACTGATCCAGAATGCAGCAGCCAGAGTGGTATTTAATGAGCCAAAAAAAGCTCACGTTACCCCTCTCTTCATCAGGTTACACTGGCTACCAATAGCCGCTCGCATCAAATTCAAGGGACTGATGTTTGCCTACAAGACCACAACTGCCACTGCACCAATATACCTAAACTCGCTGGTTCAAATTTATGTGCCCTCCAGAAGCTTGCGTTCTGCAAGTGAACGACGCCTTGTGGTGCCATCCCAAAGAGGTACCAAATCACTCTCACGGACCTTTTCCTGGTCTGTGCCCAGCTGGTGGAATGACCTCCCGATCTCAATTCCAACAGCTGAGTCTTTAGCCATTTTCAAAAAACATCTAAAGACACATCTTTTTCGCCAGCACCTGACTAACTAATACTAACTTACCTATTCTATTTAAAAAAAAAAAAAAAAAAAAAAAAAATCCTAGCTACGTGTACTGTGCTAGACTAACTGAGACTTGTCATGACACTTGTATACTGTTGCTCTCGCGATGGTCTGATTGCTTCTATTGTTCTCCTCATTTGTACGTCGCTTTGGATAAAAGCGTCTGCTAAATGATTAAATGTAAATGTAAATGTTTAATGCAGTCTGGTTTAATGTAGTCTGGTTTAATGTAGTCTAGTGTAGTTCCCTGAGAAACCCATCTGTGTTCATCTGTCTAACTTGACTAGATTGCACTAGCTGACGGATGAATTTGTGTTTATTTATAGTTATAGATTTTGACTGGATATGCCACAACTTTTGATTATACACTTACATGTATCTTATTTATTTGCACACTGTAATATGGTTCATTTCTTTGTTGCATGCTTGCATTTATTTGTGCTTTCTTATTTTAATACACTTGTTTGTTTGTGTTTGCTTGTTTTTTTCTTTCTTTCTGTATAGCTTTCTCTCTTGTTTTCTTTTCTAACTCTCTTTGTAATACTCTGTCTTTCTGGATTATAGCTGCTCTCTCTGGGTAAGTGCTTAATGCAATCTGCTCTTTGACACACACAGACACACACACACACACACACACACACTCACACTCTCTCTCTCTCACACACACACACACACACACACACACACACACACACACACACACTCTCACACACGCACGCACGCACGCACACACTCTCACACACACACACACACACACACACACACACACACACACACACACACACACACACACACACACACACACACTCTCTCTCTCTCACACACGCACACACACACACACACACACACTCACACTCTCTCACACACACATGCGCACACACACACACACACACACACACACACACACACACACACACACACACACACAGACATATAAATAATCATTTGGCTTTGAGGCAGATTCGCTGGTATTTGCTCTTGTTGCTCCTGACAGTTGTGCTGATATGATAATTAGTAATGAATAATTATGAGCACCAGCGATGAATATTGATGAGTTTACAGAGGTTTGTTGTTTTTCCCATCAGTCAAACATGTGTTTTGTTCTGTGTAATATTACAGACAATAATAATGTGGCCATAAAAACAGAATCAGCATAATTAAAACTGGTTGGTCAGTGTGTGTGTCTGTCTGTGTGTGTGTGTGTGTGTAGGTGTGTGTGTGTGGATCTTATGACAACACACACTCTGAAGACCACCTCAGTCCTCCATCAATTAAATATGAAGGTGCTGCTGTATATCCATCATCCTTCCAGGCTCTTCTTGTGTGTTACAGCGTTATATTCTTCTCCCGCCCCTCTGACTCCAGCAGGCCTCTGATTGGCTGTTCAGTCTGTCACTCATGAACACAGAACACAAAGTGCATCCATATTCACATACTTATGCACCATTCTATAAGCCACTTTGTAGCATAAATAGGGTGAGTAGTGTGGAAACCTGATTCAGATTTGAGGGAAAAATCAGAAATGTGACATATAAACTCGCAATTGTGAGAAACAAAGTCAGAATTGTACGATAAAAAGTTGCAATTACCTTTTTTATTCTGTGACAGAAACAGGCTTCCACAGAATTGTAGGATGTGAAAGTCAAACTGTATTTGTTTATTATTGATTCAGTTCAATAACAGCATCAATGTTGCAAAATGAATCAATTATGACACCAATTCAGCTTCGACTGTAAAGCAGCTCTACAGAAGACAATAGAGTCATTATTCAGATCAGTTCAGTTCAGTGTTGAGACTTGATTGTAAATCACTCACTTATGAGGCTCCTTTTCAGATTTTAATGCTGCCTATGTAGACTGTGAGGAAACTGTGATTTAGAACATAGTCTCTCTCTCTCTCTCTCTCACACACACACACACACACACACACACACACACACACACACACACACACACACACACACACACACAGACAGTGTGTCCCTCAGGTGTTGTGTACTGAAAGGTCACCTTCCTTTATCTGACATTTACCCCCGGCACACACACACACACACACACACACACAGTTATATAAACATGAACATATTCATTTGAATAAAGTAATGCTAATTAAGTGCACAACAGTGTTTTTTGACTGTAGGACTCTGTGTGTGTGTGTGTGTGTGTGTGTGTGTGTGTTGAAGAGGAGAGAGAGAAACAAACGTGTTGAAATTACCTGTCAAACTAGGTGTGTGTAGTTGTACTGATAACCTGCA
>CM041814.1:2282676-2287676 GCA_023376895.1 Aspiorhynchus laticeps
TATTATTACAATGTAAAACAGCTGTTTTCTATGTGAATATCTGTTAAGCTGTAATTTATTTCTGTGATCAAAGCTGTATTTTCAGCATCATTACTGCAGTCTTCAGTGTCACATGATCTTCAGAAATCATTATAATATGATGATTTGCTGCTCAAGAAACATTTCTGATTATCATCAATGTTGAAAACAGTTGTGCTGCCCAATATTCTTACATTATATTTTGCAGAATTCTTTAATGTGTAGCAATTTCAAACAGCATTTATTTGAATTTGCCATTTATTATTTGGATCTTTATACAGCTTTAAATTAAAAACAATATTGTACATATTATTGTATTAATTGTAGTGTCCTAATGTGTTGAATTATAATGAAAGCAATGCCACAATATGAAAACAAAATCTTATAGGCTTCATTTTCTTTATGCATAGTTCTTATTTAATTTGATTTAGTCTTGGACATGCTCTTCACAGGTTTTGTGAGATTCACCCACATGTTCATGAGAATTAAATGCATCAGCAGTGAAAGAGTGAGACAGGGAGTGGTTTTAGGAGGTCAAAGTCACGCTCACATCATCCAAGCAGAAAACGTTCTGCCTCTGGTCAGACTCCACCTGCAGCGAGAGCACAGATGCTTACACACACACACACACACACATGCGCATTCACATGTTTTAATGCATGAAGACAGATGTTAAACCGAGGTGACAGATGAAGCTTCTGTTGCCAATATAAGTGTGGAAGGACACATAAACACACACTAGAACTGTAACACACGGAGACTAAATGATCGTACCAGTCACTGTCGAGCTGCATAAATCAATGTGTGTGTGTGTGTGTGTGTGTTTGAGATTGACTACATCTTGATTGTTCTATTGTATGATGGTCGTCACACAAGATGTGTGAACAATCAGTCTAATCAGGACTGTCATGGCAGAAATCCAAAGCTCAAAACAGCAAGCGCAGGTGCAGAGCATGACGTCACTCGCTCAACTTCAACAAAAGCACCGTTGTCTTTATGAAATGAGAGATGAGAGTAATTTTGCGTATCGCTCCTCTTTGGGGAATCCGGTTTTCCAGAGGGATTTTGTTTGTTTGTGACTGTCAGAAGCTCTTTGAAGTGTCACATTGTTCTTTGATTTTTCTTTGCATTAATTTACTAATGATGAAAGAATTTTGTCTCCCTGTCCTTCCAGAACGGAGCGCGAGGGACATGCCGTGGCCTATATTCTGTTCCGCTTCCGCTGCCTGTAGAGTTTATTTCACATTTCTGCTCTTGACTATTCAGAAGTCTTTGGGCTTTAAGGCAAGGACACTACAGGCAAAAAGATTGATTTTTCATGCACTTGTCAGTTTAGAGATTTTGGGTTTTCAATTTCAGTACAGCATTTTTAAACGTTTCTTCCTGAACTTCAGCAGCACTTACATTCACCAAAACTTAGAGATTTATTCCTCTCTATATTCTGAAGGTTTTTATAGAAGGGTTTGTTCATATATCATTCACACTGATTTATACAACATTTTATTCCTAAAAACATGGCGAAAATGCACATTTTTAAAGGCTATGAGTTTGTTTCTCCACTTCAGCAGCACTTACATACACCAAGACTTAGAGTTTTATTCCTCTCTATATTCTGAAGGTTTTTATAGAAGGGTTTGTTTATATATAATTTGACCTTGTTTATACAACATTTTATTCGTAAAAACATGGCGAAAATGCACATTTTTAATGGCTGTGAGTTTGTTTCTCCACTTCAGCAGCACTTACAGACACCAAAACTTAGAGTTTTATTCCTCTCTATATTCTGAAGGTTTTTATAGAAGGGTTTGTTTATATATAATTTGTCCTTGTTTATACAACATTTTATTCGTAAAAACATGGCGAAAATGCACATTTTTAATGGCTGTGAGTTTGTTTCTCCACTTCAGCAGCACTTACAGACACCAAAACTTAGAGTTTTATTCCTCTCTATATTCTTAAGGTTTTTATAGAAGGGTTTGTTTATATATAATTTGTCCTGGTTTATACAACATTTTATTCGTAAAAACATGGTGAAAATGCACATTTTTAATGGCTGTGAGTTTGTTTCTTCACTTCAGCAGCACTTACAGACACCAAAACTTAGAGTTTTATTCCTCTCTATATTCTTAAGTTTTTTATAGAGGGGTTTGTTTATATGTTGTTTCCCTAATTTTATTCCTGAATATTCCTAAAAAGCATGCCAAAAATTTAATTTTTCTCTCTGTTGACAGTATTTTCTGATTTGTGGAGTAATAAGAAGAGAAATCTAAAATCCCCTCTGTAAAAACCTTCAACTCTAATATTTCAACAAAATTAAACACAAATCTTGAACCGTGTTCAGATTTCTGTTCTGGAAATTTAGGCAAATTAGTGCGTGTTTTATTATATAATGCATAATTTGCATATACAGTGGTCTGTGGATCTTAAAGTAGAGCATAAAGTCTTAAATTTGTAAAGTCATTAAAAGCTTTAAATGTTGCATGCACTGCAAAAAAAATGAATATCTTCCTCAGTATTTTTCTTGCTTTCAATACAAATATCTAAACATCCATAAAGCGAAGATGCAAAATGAAGTTATTAGAAGTTGTGTTTTCTGAGTATTTGAACAAAATTAAGTGAGTGTATGCTTAAAACAAGAACAAATATCTATCAATGGGGAGGGAAAATGTGTTTTTCTGAGCCTGTTGGAAGAGATTTGTTCTTGTTTAATCATAAATTTACTTAGTTTTGATCAAAAACTTATTCTCTGTCATTTTGCTTCTCGGGTAAATGTATCTTGGCTTAAAAATCTTTAGACATTTGCACTGGAAAAACAACCAAAATACTGAGGAAAAACACCACTTTTTGCAGTCTGATCAGAATATAAGGTATAGGCTTTATCGTAAAATAAAAAGTAATGGATATCTGTATTTTCAATCTGTCGCTAATACAACTCATTTTTTTCTCCCTAGACATTTACATTAAGAGAACATATTGTTTTCCTTCTCTTTGGTCCTTAATGTTTTTTACTTGGTCTTAAATGGGTGTAAAATTGACCTTGAAACCTTCAGAAACCCTGATGCTTAAACATAACATTTCAGAAAACTTGTAACAATTTTTTTTTTTTTTGCAATTCTTAATATAATTCATCAACTGGGAAAGTATGATGATATCTGTTAGTTCATTTCTACTCTATTCACCTGTGGTGCCTGGCCTTGAGTAAGAGTTTTTTTTGTCACGTTCAGTTCGTTATTGGCGTTTTCCTCATTCACGGGCTCTTAATATTCTGTTAGCGTAGATGGCAAAGTCCCCAGAAAATCCTCAAAGCGTCCGAGTTCAAAGTCGCAGTCAAATGAAGTTTCTTTAAACTCAGGGTTTCCTGATGAGATCCGCTGTAGGAAAACACATTTGACATGTGGACAATTCTCTCTGTTCAGTGTGTGTTTTCTGTAATCTGCTCTGCTACATCCAGATTGTGTGTAAATGTGTGTTTAGTGTTATCAGAACGTGTGTGAAGCTCCCTGATGTCTGCAGCGTCTCTGTCGCTCTAAAGAACCTATTAAAACCTGTATGAAAATATTCCCAGAATCCCAGCAGGTGTTCAGAGAGATAGAGGCATTATAACAGTCACGTGATGATGCTCGTCTGAGCAGAGATCCGTTTAATGCAGCAGCATTATAGATGGACCATTATCATATTTTATGCATAATTCCTCTGGAAAATATGTGACCCTGGAGCACAAAAGCAGTCATAAGCAGCACAGGTATATTTGTAGCAATAGACAACAATACATTGTATGGGTCAAAATTATCCATTTTTCTTTTATGCCAAAAATCATTAGGATATTAAGTAAAGATCATGTTCCATGAAGATATTTTGTAAATTTCCTACCGTAAATATATCAAAACTTAATTTTTGATTAGTAATATGCATTGCTAAGATCTTCATTTGAACAACTTTAAAGGTGATTTTCTCAATATTTAGATTTTTTTGCACCCTCAGATTCCAGATTTTCAAATAGTTGTATCTCAGCCAAATATTGTCCTATCATAACAAAACAATTCCTTCAATAGAAATATTATTTATCCAGCTTTCATATGATGCATAAATATCAATTTTAAAAAACTGACCCTTATGACTGGTTTTGTGCTCCAGGGTCACATATATCATCAATATTTGATAAATCACCATGTTTGTTTATTATTAAAAAAAAATAATAAAAAAATTAAATAAGTTTAAATTTTTATATATTTTATTGTACAGTAGTCAACATTTGAAGTGGATCAAAACCTTTGTCCTAAAACCAAAATGTGTTCTTGTCTTAGGACAACTTTAATGAACTTTTTTTTGATCCACTTCAAATGTTGACTGCTGTATTTCAGTTAACATTTATTTTACGCCAAGTCAGGAATTTTTGTGTGTTGTTAATCCACTAGATGTCAGTGTGTATCAGAGTCTCTGGTTGAATCTACAGGTTACTGTGCACTAGAATCTTCAACACGTTACCACGGTGATCCAGCCCATAATACACCCCCACATCCCTCCATCCACATATTTATTGTTCCATCAACACACACACACACACACACATTTAAGGACATATGGCAAATTAACTATTATTGCAGCCCTGACATTTTTTACAAAACCAATTTAGTGGCCACTGCTTTTGGTAAACACACTCACTCTCTCTCACACACACACACACACACACACACACACACACACACACACACACACACACACACACACACACACGCACGCACACACGCACACACATGCACACACACGCACACACACACACACACACATTTAAGGACATATGGCAAATTAACTATTATTGCAGCCCTGACATTTTTTACCAAACCAATTTAGTGGCCACTGCTTTTGGTAAACACACGCACTCACGCACACACACACGCACACACACACACACACACGCATGGACACACACACACACACACACACACACACACACATGGACACACATGCACACACATACACAC
>CM041814.1:2295176-2310176 GCA_023376895.1 Aspiorhynchus laticeps
TCAAATTCAAATATGACTTTCTGTTATGAAACGGGACATCATTTGATTCATGTCCACTGTAGACGACACCAGGACTAAAAGCATGTTTATTATGCATTTTGGGAGACATAACAATTGAATAGGAAAATTAATTATTTATCAATTGTCTTATGAAATATTAGATATTATTATGAAAATCTGGCCATTTATTACTCCCATTATGACAATTCTTTTTTCAGCATGCTGTCCCAACAGCAACACATTAATATGCAAATTAGATACAGTGTGTTTAATGGGAAAACCAGTTCCTGGAAATTTTTATACACATATTACATAAAACAAAATGGTATATCAAATGGTTTTGTTATATATTTTATAACATAGTTGAGAATCATCCTTAAACAAAGTTTAGTATAAAAAAACCTAAAAATTGATTGGTGATTTTAAAAAAAAATCCCATTGTTTTTGACTTTTTGATGTCTATTCATGCCATTTTATTTTTAGAAAAACTGAGTCCTAGTGTCCTAGAAAAAAATATGAATAAAATATAATTTTTCAAAAAATTTATTTTTAATTTTTTTCTTATGGTCTAAACAATGTAATGACATGAAAAAATACTAAATTCACAAAACTTTTTTTTTGGGGGGGGGGGGGGTGTCTCAGGAGGATATAGTGGTTATTTTGGGAAAATCCCAGGTATTTTGAGCAGTAGGATTATAAATAATATGTGCTAATATAAAATTAAATTAAGTAGCCTATATAAAATTGCAAAATAAATCTATCTATCAGTACTTTTTTACTTAAGTACATAAAAAATCAAGTACTTCTGTACTTTCACGCGAGTAAAATTGAGAAATCAGTACTGCTACTTTTACTGTAGTAATATTTTATTATATGTATCTGTACTTTTACTCAAGTACTTGATTTGAGTACTTCGTCCACCACAAGAATGTTTAGATATTTGTAATAGAAAACAAGACGAAAATACTAAGCACTAAATCACGTTCTGCAGTGAATTAAGAATGTTTTTGAGGTACAACCCGAATTCTGGAAATGTTGGGACGTTTTTTAAATTTGAATAAAATGAAAACTAAAAGACTTTCAAATCACATGAACCAATATTTTATTCACAATAGAACACAGATAACATAACAAATGTTTAAACTGAGAAATTTTACAATTTAATGCACAAAATGAGCTTGTTTAAAATGTGATGCCTGCTATAGGTCTCAAAATAGTTGGGACAGGGGTCTGTTTACCATGGTGTAGCATCTCCTCTTCTTTTCAAAACAGTTTGAAGACGTCTGGGCATCGAGGTTATGAGTTTCTGGAGTTTTGGTGTTTTGGTCTCATTCTTGCCTGATAGGTTTCCAGCTGCTGAAGAGTTCGTGGTCATCTTTGATGTATTTTTCGTTTAATGATGTGCCAATGTGCTGACGCGGCGAGTATAAACCAGGCTCTACTGAAGCGCTCGCGCTGACGCGGCGAGTATAAACCAGGCTCTCTATAGGTGAAAGATCTGGACTTCAGGCCAATTCAGCACCTGGACTCGTCTATTACGAAGCCATGCTGTTGTAATAGCTGCAATGTATGGTTTTGCATTGTCCTGCTGAAATACACGTCCTCTGGAGGGGAGCATATGTTGCTCTAAAACCTTTATATACCTTTCATTCTTCATAGTGCCTTCCAAAACATGCAAGCTGCCCATACCGTATGCACTTATGCACCCCCATACCATCAGAGATGCTGGCTTTTGAGCTGAACGCTGATAACACGCTGGAAGTTCTCCCTCCTCTTTAGCCCGGAGGACACGGTGTCCGTGATTTCCAACAAGAATTATAAATTTGGACTCGTCTGACCATAGAACACTTTTCCACTTTGAAACTTTGGGGTGCCTTGGCCCACAGGACACGACAGCGCTTCTGGACCATGTTGACATATGGCTTTCTTTTTGCATGATAGAGCTTTAGTTGGCATCTGCAGATGGCACCGTGGATTGTGTTTACCGACAGTGGTTTCTGGAAGTATTCCTGGGCCCATTTAGTAATGTCAATGACAGAATCATGCCGATGAGTGATGCAGTGTCGTCTGAGGGCCTGAAGACCACGGCCATCCAACAAAGGTCTTCGGCCTTGTCCCTTATGCACAGAGATTTCTCCAGTTTCTCTGAATCTTTTGATGATGTTACGCACTGTAGATGATGAGATTTGCAAAGCCTTTGCAGTTTGACATTGAGACTCTCTTTCACAGATTGGAGAGCCTCTGCCCATCTTTACTTCTGAGAGACTCTGCCTCTCTAAGACATCCCTTTTATAGCTAATCATGTTACAGACCTGATGTCAATTAACTTAAGTAGTTGCTAGATGTTCTCCCAACTGAATTTTTTTGAAATTTCTTGCTTTTTCAGCCCTTTGTTGCCCCCGTGCCAACTTTTTTGAGACCTGTAGCAGGCATCTAATTTGAAATGAGCTCATTTAGTGGATAAAAGTGTTAAACTTCTCAGTTTAAACATTTCTGTTCTATTGTGAATAAAATATTGGCTCATGTGATTTGAAAGTGTTTTAGTTTTCATTTTATTCAAATTTAAAAAATGTCCCAACATTTCCAGAATTCGGGTTGTACAAGGGCCATTGGGTCTCTCAGATCTCAAACAAAACATGAGAGTTAAAGTGTGTCTGACTCAGTTTAAATGGATTTTCAATTTTATAACCTCCGGAAAACTTCACACGAACTCCCTGATGCTTCATTTCACGCTGTACAGCATTGTTTAAAGTGTGTGTTGATGAACCTCCTCAGGGCCATCACAATGTCATCCTTCAGTCCAAACAGATGGCCTGTGTGTGTATATGAGTGTGTGTTTGTGCATGCATGTGTGTGCGAGTGATAGTGTGTGTTTGTATGTGTGTGCGGGTTTATGTGGTTTATGAGGACACAAATTTGTTTAATAACATGGGTATGACAGAGGTATTACAATTTGAAGGTGTTTTATGAGGACACTGCCTATGTCCCCGTAATTCAAAAGGCTTAAAAAACATACTAAATGGTGTTTTTTTGAAAATCTAAAAATGCACAAAGTCTCCTGTGAGGGCTAAGTTTAGGTGTAGGGTTGGTGTAGGGCAATAGCACATACAGATTGTTCGGTATAAAAACCATTACGCCTATGGAGAGTCCCCATAAACCACAAAAACCAACATGTGTGTGTGTGTGTGTGTGTGTGTGTGTGTGTGTGTGTGAGTGATAGTGTGTGTTTGTATGTGTGTGTGTGTGTGTGAGTGATAGTGTGTGTGTGTGTGTGTGTGTGTGCGTCTGTGAGTGTGTTTGTGTATGCATACGTGTGTGTGTGTGTGTGATAGTCTGTGTTTGTGTGTGTGTATGTGTAAGGGTGGGGGTGCATGTGCATGCATGTGTGTTTGTGTTTGTGCATGTATGTGTGTGTGTTTGTGTAATCATGCTTAATGTGTGTGTTTTTGTGCATGTGCATGTATGCGTGTGTGTGTGTTTAGTGTTAAGGCCAAAAAAATCCCCTTCCTATCTTTCCTTCTTTGTTTGTGTTTTAATTTGCTCAGAACATGTCTTTATTTGCTCGTGCATGTTTGTGCATGCATGTGTGTGTGTGTTCCTGAGGGTAATACACTGTTGTAATTACCAGTTACTGTTCCTTTTCTCTGAACACACAGCCTTGATTAAACTCAATGTTGAATGAAACTGCTGTGCTGTTCTGATCAGGTAGTGACATGAATGAGTGTGTGTGTGTGTGTGTGTGTGTGTGTGTGTGTGTGCGTGACGTGTGTGTGTGTTATTCTCTTGAGTGCTGTAAGCCTGTAACAACGGATCATTGTTGAAGATTGATCTATATGCTGTCTGATTTGATGGCGTTCAAGAGTTTCACACACTATCTTTCTGACAGGTATTGGCAGGTCATAAATGCATGTGATTTTTAGATGGCGTTTTTTAAGTGTCAGAATAATTATTGCTGCTTGGTTTTACGTCTCTGAGCGAGCCGGTCGTAATGAAATTGAACCCCGCAGGGAATCATTGATCACGTCTGTGTCACTAATATACTGGGACTGTTTTAGCCTCGGTGTGTCAGTCAAATAGAAGCTGCTTTTCAAATATATCATGGGGATTTTAAAGGGATAGTACACCCAAAAATAAAACATTCTTTCATGATTTACTCACTTTCATATTTTTTAAAATCCTGTATGACTTTTTCTTCTGTATTATATACTGTACATATATACATATACTATTATAACATTCAGTCCATATGATTTATGGAAATTATATTGTATATAATTATTAAGGCATGAATATTATTAAATATTTCACTGCAAAAAAAACAACAACCATAAAATAAAACATCCAGTAAAATAAATAAACTACCTTAAAACCAGATACATTTATCAAGACATGAAATTGTATAAGGTAATGAGAACTGCTTAAGATTAAGTTATTTTTTTATCCTATTGGCAAATTATTTTATGCTTAAAAGCTACAGTCATTTTAAGAAAATTATTTTTTTTGCAGTTATGCATTTCACTGCAAAAAAGTTTTTATTATTCAGTAAAATTTAAAAAATCTATATTATTTTCCAAGATGCAAAATATTTGCAAATTGTTTTATGCTTAAATCAAGAAACAAGTACCACTGATTTTTTTTTTTTTGCTTGAGTAAAAAAAATTAACCTCCGTTTTTAAGAACTGAAAATGTATTTTTTTCTTATATATATATATATATATTAATATATATTAATAATAAAAATTTTTTTTTTAATATTAATAATAAAAAAAAGAAAATTCTTACTCCATTGCCAAATTGGCAAGTTAATACATAAAACAAGAAAAAAGTACTATGGATTAATAATTTTTTTTGCATTGATGTGGGTTTGGATTGACATGATGACAGCGTTGAGTGATTCTTTCTGCTGTCTGCTGGAATGAATGCTGGAGCTGCAGTTAAACCCTCCTCAGAGATCAATAAACACCGTGTGCTGAAACAAGCGCTAAAACACAGTAAATCATCTGATGAGATGCACACATGAGCTCTGTGACGTCAGGACATGAGAGCAATTGAATCATGTTCATCGAACACAAGGTTACGGAGAAATCCTCATCAGATTCAGTGTTTTGTTCCTTGTTTATAGGGACCTTTGATCAATAATCACTGTGTGTGTGTGTGTGATCATTTTCTCTGATTCATGCCAGATAAAAGTCAGAAAGATGAACAGGAGAAACACAAATGTACAAACCCGTTTCATCTGGTTTGTCTCTGAGAACATATTAAAGCCCTGAATGTTCCTCATGTGTGAGAAGAGTATTATACTGAGAGCATTTCCTCTTGATTTTTATTCTTTATTCTAAAATAGTCCACTATTAAATTAAATCATGCTTCCTGTACAGACAATTTAAATTTGTAATAAATTCAGACTTAGATCTTAATCATAATGAGTATTCATATCACATTTGTAATCAGTATTATTGAAAACAATAGCTATATTTAACTATATGGAAACAATAACTGATTTAAAAAAAAAAAATTCATGCCTGTTAAAAAAAAAAAAAAAAAAGATAAAATCTTCTTGACAGTGATCTTCTGATTATTCAATCTTCGTAGTTGCTTATTAATTTATTGAAGAAAAAATCAAGTATTTTTTATTTAATCAATGAAAAAAAAAACTTTTCAGTCATAATGTGGGATTCAATGACACACCAAATTTTAACCTGAAACCTGAAATTGTTAAACTTTAAAATCATCAATAAAGTTTGACACTTTATTGATGTTTAAATATAGTTGTTTATAGACAAATCATCGAAGATTGTCTTCAGCACTGTGTTGCATCCAAAATAGAATTTACACTGAAATGCATGGTGCAATTCAGTTATGAGTATAATTTGACTGACTTGTGAAATGAATAAAATAGTCATAATAACCTGGGAATTATGTGCATTTACTTAGATGTCTGAATTAAATTATAAGCAGTGAAAGTTGGACTTAGAATTGTAATTGAATCAGAGTAAAAATATTTAGTAATATACATACAGTATACTTGTTTTGGTGCAAATTGTTTAGAATAACTACATCCCTGTACAAAACAAATATTGTTCATAGTTTTTAATATTTCAGACATTTCTGTGCTGCAACAAAGTGTGAAAATCAAATAGCTTTCTGGTGAACTCTTCAAAGTTACATTTTTGTAACACCAACATTTCTATGTAATTTGCTGCTATATGTTTGTAAATATATAAATGTGACCCTGCAGCACAAAAGCAGTCATAAGTAACACCGGTATATTTGTAGCAATAGACAACAATACATTGTATGGGTCAAAATTATGCATTTTTCTTTTATGCCAAAAATCATTAGGATATTAAGATCATGTTCCATGAAGATATTTTGTAAATTTCCTACCATAAATATATCAAAACTTAATTTTTGATTAGTAATATGCATTGCTAAGAACTTCATTTGAACAACTTTAAAGATGATTTTCTCAATATTTAGATTTTTTTGCACCCTCAGATTCCAGATTTTCAAATAGTTGTATCTCAGCCACATATTGTCCTATCATAACAAACCATACATCAATGGAAAGATTATTTATTCAGCTTTCAGATGATGTATAAATCTGAAAACTGACCCTTATGACTGGTTTTGTGGTCCAGGGTCACATACACTGCAAATTTATTTATTTTTTTTTCTCCGTTCTGTCTCAGAGAGAGTTTAGGTTCCTCTGGCTTGCTCAATTGGGGACACTTAATTTCTAGCGATTATCGTCAATTTAATTTCACAGATACTATTTAAACTATACTGAGCTAGACAATGACATCTCTGAATTCAATAATGAAATGCCTTTAACTGAAAATTGAGTGTTTAATCTTATTATTATACATTACTGACACTCTATCCTCCAACTTGATACTGTTAAGTGCTTTGACACAATCTGTATTGTTAAAAGCGCTATATAAATAAAGCTGACTTGACTTGACTGCCCTCCAAAAGTTTGGAAACGCTCTAGAAAAGTGGGGTTTTGGACAATATTGGCATGAATCCTTTTTAATTTGTGATAATTTTGCACTGATAAGGGACAACACAAACTACGAAAACATATTTTATTACATAAACAGTTTATACATAGAAAAAAAATAAATTTTGGATTCATCAAAATATCCACCATTAGCAGCTATTACAGCTCTGCATAATCTGGGCATCCGAGCTGTCAGTTTATTCAAACATTGATTGATATATTACTCCAAGCCTCCTGAAGGATTGCACAAAGATGATTCACACTGGTTGGTCACTTCTTACGGACATCACGGTCCAGTTCCTAGTAGCTCAGTTGTGTTGAGGTCAGGTGATTGTGGAGGTCATTCCATGACAGACATGATGCCAGCTGAATGTGTCCTCTCCAAATAGGATTTGCACAGCTTGGAAGTGTGATATCGTCCAAAACCACTTTTTTAGGGCGTTTCCAAACTTTTGGAGGGCAGTGTATATACAACCCCAAATCAGAAAAAGTTGGGACAGTATGGAAAACGCAAATAAAAAAAGAAAGTAGTGATTTCTAAATTTACTTTGACTTGTATTTCATTGCAGACAATATGAACACAAAATATTTCATGTTTTGTCTGGTCAACTTCATGTCATTTTTAAATATACATCCTTTCCTGTCATTCAGACCTGCAACACATTCCAAAAAAAGTTGGGACAGTAAAGCATCTACCACTTTGTAATGTTGCCATTCCTTTTCACAACACTTAAAAGACGTTTAGGGACTGAAGACACCAAGTGATGAAGTGTTTCAGGTGTAATTTTGTCCCATTCTTCCTGCAAACAAGTCTTAAGGTGGGCAACAGTACGGGGTCTTCGTTGTCGCATTTTGCGCTTCAAAATGCGCCACACATTCTCTATTGGAGACAGGTCGGGACTGCAGGCAGGCCAGTCAAGTACCCGTACCCTCTTCCTCCGCAGCCAGGACTTTGTAATGTGTGCAGAATGTGGTTTTGCATTGTCTTGTTGAAATATGCATGGACGTCCCTGGTAAAGATGTCTTCTTGAAGGCAGCATATTGTGCTCCAAAATCTCTATGTACTTTTCAGCATTAATGGTGTCATCACAGAAGTGCAAGTTACCTTTGCCAAGGGCACTGACACAACCCCATACCATGACAGACCCTGGCTTTTGGACTTGTTGCTGGCAACAGTCTGGATGATCCTTTTCTTCTTTGGTCCGGAGCACACGGCGTCCATTCCTCCCAAAAAATACCTGAAATACTGATTCATCTGACCACAGAACATGTTTCCACTGTGTGATTGTCCATCCCAGATGCCTCCGAGCCCAGAGAAGTCGACGGCGCTTCTGGACACTGTTAACATAGGGCTTCCTTTTGGCACAGTACAGTTTTAACTGGCATTTGTGGATGTAACTACGTATTGTGGTACTTGACAAAGGTTTGCCAAAGTAGTCCTGAGCCCATGTGGTGATATCGCTTATAGATGAATGACGATTCTTGATGCAGTGCCGCCTGAGGGATCGGAGATCACGGTTGTTCAGCTTAGGCTTGCGCCCTTGTCCTTTACGCACTGAAATTCCTCCAGATTCCTTGAATCTTTTAATTATGTTATGCACTGTTGAAGGTGAAATATCCAAATCTCTTCCTATCTTTCTTTAAGGGACATTGTTTTTAAACATTTCAATAATTTTCTCACGTATTTGTTGGCAAACTGGCGATCCTCGGCCCATCTTTGCTCCTAAAGGACTAGACCTTTCTTGGATGCTGCTTTTGTACCAAATCATAATTACAATCACTTGTTGACATCAACTGTTTCAAATCACATCATTATTCAACCAATTTACCTCATTACTAGCCCTAAATTGCTCCTGTCCCAACTTTTTTGGAATGTGTTGCAGGTCTGAATGACAGGAAAGGATGTATATTTACAAATGACATGAAGTTGACCAGACAAAACATGAAATATTTTGTGTTCATATTGTCTGCAATGAAATACAAGTCAAAGTAAATTTAGAAATCACTACTTTCTTTTTTTATTTGCGTTTTCCATACTGTCCCAACTTTTTCTGATTTGGGGTTGTAGAAATATGGATATATATAGAGAGAGAAAGCAGGAGGGTTTTAGGACCCTGATGAGCATGAGAATCAGAAGCTTCACCACTCAATAGAGAGAGAGAGAGAGAGAGAGAGGACAGAAGAGCGCTGGTGTTGTGTGTGTGCTGTCAGTGTGTTCCCTGCTGAGGGCTCGAGAGCACAGCTCCGTGAGACTCGACACGAGTGAGTGTGTGTGTGTGTGTGTGTGTGTCGAGCTGTGACACACAGGAGGGAATGACATGAACGCTCACGAGAGGAAGCGAGGAAGAGACCTGTAAGCACACACTGCTGCTGCATGTTTACACACACACACACACACACACACACACACACACACACTCACTCACGGGACTGGAGATGGAGAAAGTGGAGCTTCAGAACTGTGTGTGTGTGGCAGACAGATAGTTTTGTCTAGAGTTGGACAGAAGTGGATGGAGAGATTGACGGATAGAGGGATGGACGGATGGATGGAAGCTGCAGCAGATTCTGATGCTTGTGGTTTGTGTTTCAGACGCGGACAGCAAGTGTTTCTGAGAGCCGACGACACACCTGCTGCTGCCCTGCACTCCCTACAGGTAACACCTGCTGTCTATCCATCTATCCATCCATCTATCCATCTATCCATCTGTCCATCTGTCCATCTATCCATCTATCCATCTATCCATCTATCCATCTACAGTCAAACCAAAAATGATTCAGACAGCAGATATAATTTTTGATATTGTTTACTAGTGGGTGCAGGACACTATAGTTCATTTATGTAAGTGAGGAGAGCAAAATACAGTAAACTGTGACATATTATACCTAAAAATTCTTCATACAGTGGACTACCAGTAAAATATGGGATTAAAAAATATTCAGTCACTTTGAGCTGATCTTGTTTAGCTTCAGTGTTTTTCTTTAATTGCTAATGTGATGTTTTCACACACAGACTGAACTAAATGAAGCATTGCTTGGTGATTAGTTGAGCTAAATTGGTATTATTGTGTACTTCAGCTATTCAACCGAATTCATTACATAACTTTCTATCAAAGTTATCTGACATTATCAAGATCAATTTGTTCTGATGCAGTTTAACTCGTCATATTTTAGTACCATTTTCTAAACTATAGCAAATAAACTGTGATATAATGTGAGAAATGTGTCTGAATAAATTTAGCTTTGACTGTGTATCTATCTATCTCTGGATCTTGTCTCGTATCTCTACGCGTCTCACACATTTGTGCTTGAATTAGAGGTTGTTTTCTTTCTTTAGAGGAAAGAGTTGAGGAATAATGGTCTGAAAACAGATGAATGATTTACAGAGGAAATCATAAGTGTGTGTGTGTGTGTGTGTGTGACCTCACCGGCGCTCGATTCATATCAGCACACTTTCCAATGTTATCTCATAAACACACGTAGACAAACACAATGTCACGCACAATGTGTTGAAATGAGCCTCTCTCTGTGTGAGTGTGTGTTGTGTGTGTGTGTGTGTGTGTGTGTGCTGTAGGCGTGTACAAGCAGGAAAACCAGTTTAGGCTGCTCTAGTATTCAACCAATCAGCTTAAATGACAATGTAACCTGTAGAACGCAAACACACACACACACACACACACACACACACACACTCGCTCGTTTGCTCTCAGCCTGCGGTCTGGGTTTCCGTTCCTCACACGGTTTATGAGGTAAATCCTTCAAATCATGAAATAACACCAAAGAATCCCTTATATGGACTCTGAGGGAGAGAGAGACAGATACTGAAGATCCCTCTGTGTGTGTGTGTGTGTGTGTGTGTGAATGATTCTTCTTTCAATCTCGGATGTGTTTGTTCAGTTTCACTTTACAGTAACGCTGTGTTTGTATGCATTAGTTATTATAAACTAACAGTGAACAATCATACAGCATTTATTCAGCGTACTGATAAAAACACTTATTTTACACAGTAATGCATGTAAAAAACTACTTTTAATATGTGTATAAGAACAGATGAATACATGCTGCGACGGGTTTGTTCTCTGTGTTTGTGTAGACATTGTAATTATAAGTGTGTGAATGAGATCACAGCTGATGTGTTTCGTGTCTTCTCATCGTGTGTGTGTGGTCGTGTTTTAAAGTGTGTCGTACGAAACTCACATTCAGTATTAATGGAGCAAACAGACGCAGGCATGAAGAAATGATGCTGATGTTTTCAGGTCAAACGCAAACATACGTTGATCCGAACCTAAACACTCTCTGTCTGTCTGAGAGGCTCGTTTGCATGAAGAGAACGAGGCAGTGATTTTATCACCCCAGAGAAAGAGAAGATGACAGGAGGACGACAGGGTGAAGGACAGAGAGAGAGAGAGAGAGAGAGGGATAAATAGATCAGGAATGAAAGGAGACCATTACAAGATTAAATAATGTGACACTGAGAGACGGATGTACTATATGGACAGAGAGCCATAGACAGGCATTCTGGATATATATATATATATACTGTATATACACACTATATTGCCAAAAGTATTGGCACCCCTTCTAATGTACAGGTTTGACTACTTTAGTAATTTCTATGAGTACAAATCTTAATGTTAAAGCATATAATGATATTCTAGGAAATTGTGTGCTTCTAATATTATAGCAACAGTTTGGACTCTTTTCTATTCTAACATGACAATGTCTCTGTGTATAAGACAAGGTTCAAAAAGAAAATGATTGATTGAGTCAGTGTGGAAGAACTTGACTGGTCTGCATAAAACCAAGTCCTAATCCCAGTTTAACACCTCTGGTGTGACTGTAAATGCAGACCTTGAGCCAAAAACTCATCACCAAACACCAATGACTTGTACATATGGGTTCAGTCATTTTAGACACTTACAAAACTGTTGCAACAGAGATGGAAATACAATTTTTAAATACATGAATTATCGTTGTTGACGCAGATTTGGAAGTGCATTTTTCTGTTCAATACTTCTGGCAATATAGTGTATATATATATATATATATATGAATTGAAAAATACTTTTATTCATCAAGGACGCATCAAATTGGTCAAATGTGACAATCCTGAAAAATACAATGTATCACAGTTTCCACAAAAATATTGTGCAGCACAACTGTTTTCAACATTGATAATAATCAGAAATGTTTCTTGAGCAGCAAATCATTGATTTCTGAAGATCATGTGACACTGAAGACTGGAGTAATGATGCTGAAAATACAGCTTTGATCACAGAAATAAATTTAAGTTTTACAGTTGAACACATATTCACATAGAAAATAGCTTTTACATTCTAATAATATTTCACAATTTTTACACAATTTTTGGTCAAACAAATGCAGCCTTGGTGAGCAGAAGAGACTTCTTTCAAAAACATTAAAAAAAATCTTACTGAACTGAAAGACTAGAATACACTAGTGCATTAAATATAGAGATTTTAATTAATTTATGCTATTTCTTTATGCTATATATATATATATATATAAAGACATTGTAAATGTGTGGCAGATATATTAGATCAGTCTTTCCTCTCAGGAGGGGGTTTGGGTTTGTTGTGTCATATGTGACCCGCTGTGCGTCTCACCCTGAATCTCCAGACAATATGAGAGGTTAATCTACTGTCAGACACACACACACACACACTCAGCGCAGATGTGCTGCATTTGCATCTTAACAGAGACAGAAAGTGAGAATGAGCCGAGAACTGCTGCTGTCAGCCGTCTCTCTCTCTCTGTGTGTGTGTGTGTGTGTGTGTGACAGCTGCGTTTAAGAAGGCGTCCTCTGAGGTCTCTCTTCGTTTGGTCTCTCGTCCTTCATTCTGGTTCAGTGGTGGCGGTAGATCTCTCTCTCTCTCTCTCTCTGCATCACGCTGTTCTTCTCGTTTAACAGCGCTGAGTGTGTATCAGAGCGCCAGAGAAACCAATGCAGCGGCACGCTCAGCTCAGAGACACACACCACGATGCAGTACAGGTACGACACACACACACACACACACACACACACACACACACACACTCTCACTCTCTCTCTCACACACACACACACACACACACACACACCTGCTTCAGTAGTTTAACTCGTGGTGTGTGTCTTTGATCATACATATGTCATGTTTTCCATGTCTGTATCAGAAGCTCATCATCTCTCTAATTAACTCATTAATGGTGTGAGATCTGGCTCCGCCCACTGTCACTGCCCCCTCGTTAAGAGCTGCCGCTGATGGCCAATTAACTCTATTGATTATACGGATCAGATCAGAGTTGAACTCTGAAAGCCTTTTGTTTATAATGAATCTATTTATATTTAAATGTCATTAATGAATGCGAGAGACTGACCCTCATCGCTCTTCTTCTCCTCAGCTCAGTCTTCCTCTGTTTTCTGCTCGTCTGTTGTTAGAGATTGTGTAATGTGAACACATGCACACACAGCAAATTGTCACTCAGTCGTTCAGTGGTGATCAATACACTGATTCAATCTGTGTGTGTGTGTGTGTGTGTGTGTGTCAGTCACTGTATTGATCATGTCAACTCAAATTGATTTGTACAGCGCTTTTCTCAACACACATAGTCTCAAAGTAGCTTCATGATGTTAATGTTTATAATATCTTAATATCTTTGCAGATTAGAGCTGGATGATAATATAGTTTATATTCTGAGACTATATAAACAATCAAGCAGTTGAGATTTGCTATATGTGTATCACTTTATGTGTGAGAAAGTCACTTCTGCTCTCCAAGGCTGCATTTATTTAATCAAAAATACAGTAAAAATTGTGAAATATTATTTTAATGTAAAACAGCAGTTTTCTATGTGAATATCTGTTAAGCTGTAATTTATTTCTGTGATCAAAGCTGTATTTTCAGCATCATTACTCCAGTCTTCAGTGTCACATGATCTTCAGAAATCATACTAATATGCTGATTTGCTGATTATTATCAATGTTAAAAACAGTTGTGCTGCACAATATTTTTGTGGAAAAAATAAATGTGTAAATAGTCTAATATAAATAAAACTGTTGTGACCGTTCACATTGAAAAATCACAGCCCAACATATATGCAATAATGGCAATATTATTACCCAATATATAATTTAATCATGACGATAAAATTCCCAGTACCTTTCATATTGACGCCAAGCGTTTCTTATTTAAAGCAATGGAGCAGTTGTGAGTGAGAATGTGTTGGAGTAAAGACTGACTCTGCGCATGATAAACACTGGAGAGGTTATGTTGAATGTGAAGTCGTTTCAACACTTGATCAAACTAATTAGAAGTAAATTTACTCTGTAACACTTTAGAATAGGGAACACTTATTCACTCTTAACTACGACTTTTCCCTCAATAAATTCATCATTTGCTGCTTATTAATAGTTAGTTAAGTTTAGGTATTGGGTAGGATTAGGGATGTAGAATAAGGCATTAATATGTGCTTAATTACTACTAATAAATGGCTAATATTCTAGTAATATGCATGCTAACAATCAACTAGTTAAGAGACCCTAAAATAAAGTGTTACCAATTACTTCCTTGGTCAGACTGGATCATTTTTGGTATTCCAAACACGGAAATGAACCAATCAATTTAATGCATCTTTAATGCATGAATAAAAGTATTACTTTCTTTATGTCAAATTTGTGAATGGTAATAAATCACAGTTTCCACAAAAATATTGTGCAGCACAACTGTTTTCAACATTGATAATAATCAGAAATGTTTCTTGAGCAGCAAATCAGCATATTAGAATGATTTCTGAAGATCATGTGACACTGAAGACTGCAGTAATGATGCTTTGCTGAGTGTCTGTAAAACACACACACACATGCACGCTAACGCTCGCATGCACGCACTCACTCACTCACACACACACACACACACACACATGTTTGGGGGGGACTCTCCATGTTATGGGGACTCTCCATAGGCGTAATGGTTGTTATACTGTACAAACTCTATGTGCTA
>CM041814.1:2325176-2350176 GCA_023376895.1 Aspiorhynchus laticeps
GGATGAGCAAATGAAAGATTAAAAACATAAATAATTCAGTTTCTGTTTTTAAATCTTAAACTAGAGTCTCTCTCATTCACATAAATGTATATCGGTCCTCGTTAATGGCTTAACGATCAGGCGAATTAATTATGTATGAGGGAGGAAGATCTTTGATTCATAAACTCCATGATTGCATTAGAAGCTCAGTCTGTGTTTCTGATGTCGGTCAGAAGTGCAGCTTCTCATTATTAGCTCAGTGTGAATGTGAATTAACGGCTGCAGGAGTGTAAACTGAATTTGAATCTGGATTGATTCAGTAATGAGTGTGATCACACGTGCCGAGGCTTCATTGCTCTCCTGTGGTTCCTCGCTGTGAGCCATGGGCTTGTTTCACTGCTTCTCTATAAAGACGAGATATATATATATACTATATTGCCAAAAGTATTGGCACCCCTTCTAATGAACAGGTTTGACTACTTCAATAATTTCTATGAGTACAAATCTTAATGTTAAAGCATATAATGATATTCTAGGGAATTGTGTGCTTCTAATATTATAGCAACAGTTTGGACTCTTTTCTATTCTAACATGACAATGTCTCTGTATATAAGACAAGCTTCAAAAAGAAAATGATTGATTCAGTCAGTGTGGAAGAACTTGACTGGTCTGCATAAAACCAAGTCCTAATCCCAGTTTAACACCTCTGGTGTGACTGTAAATGCAGACCTTGAGACAAAAACTCATCACCAAACACCAATGACTTGTACATACACTATACAGACAAAAGTATCGGCACCCCCTTCTTTAGAACAGAAAAATGCACTTCCAAATCTGTGGCAACAACGATGGAAACATAATTCATGTATTTAAAAATTGTATTTCCATCTCTGTTGCAATAGTTTTGTAAGTGTCTAAAATGACTGAACGCATATGTACAAGTCATTGGTGTTTGGTGATGAGTTTTTGTCTCAAGGTCTGCATTTACAGTCACACCAGAGGTGTTAAACTGGGATTAGGACTTGGTTTTATGCAGACCAGTCAAGTTCTAAAGTGCACTTTTAAAAAAGGCTACTAAAAAATGCTTTATAAAGGTAAAACTGCCCATAAAATCAATGTAAACTTATTGGAAAAGATTAATTTCTATCACTGCTGTGAACTGACCACACAGAATATGGTTTAGGAGTCAGCTGTCCACGGTCCTTAAGATATCAGCAAAATAACACACTCAGCAAAATATTGTTTAGCTAATTATCTTTATCAATAAAATCCCAGAAAATATTGAGATATAATTTTTTGTCAATATCGCACACCTGTAGTACTGACACAACATGATTTGAAACAGTTGCTTTGTCACATCCAGTGCAGACAGCCTCGAGGTTTTATTTGTTTTAGTTTTAAAGTTTTTTTATTTTGGCTAGTAGAAGTTATGAATGGCCGGTTACTTAAAAATTTAGTAGCCAAATTGTCTGGTGAGTGAAAAAGTTAATTTCAATCCCTGCCTATATATTTATATATATCTGTCAAACGATTAATCGTGATTAATCACATCCAAAACAAAAGTTTTTGTTTACATAATATATGTGTATATTTATATATAATATAAATTATATGAATATAAATATAAATATATGCTGTATATGTGTGCATATATATAATATACATTCATATATTAGGTAAACAAAAACGTTTATTTTGAATGCGATTAATCACGATTAATCGTTTGACAGCACTGATATATATATATGTTTCTATGATTTATGTTGGATCATTTTGGAGCCAAACTTATTTTTCATTGTTCATTCTTTAGTTATAGTCAACTTTAATGTTACTTCCCCTATTATAAACTCATTATTATTGATTCTGCCAATTACAAAACCCACTGAGCGCTTGTTGTGTGTGAAATGATGTGTAACAAACTTTGACACCCTGTGGTAGTGTTGTGTGTTTCATGCTCTAATGAGAGGTTTGAATCCACGTGTCGCTCAGGGTTCTTCTCTCCATGACTTTAATAATGTCTGTTCCCCGCTTCACAATCTCCTCGATCGTCTGCTCGTGTCTGACTCAGGACGGGGCGTTCAGTTAAAGCATCAGCGCTGAGCTCTATCTGTTCTGCTCTTATCACCGGCTGATGCGTGATGTCACTCACACACACACACACACACACACACACACACACACACACACAGGAGAAAGATAGAGGGGCTCATGTCTGACTCAGGACGGGGCGTTCAGTTAAAGCATCAGCGCTGAGCTCTATCTGTTCTGCTCTTATCACCGGCTGATGCGTGATGTCACTCACACACACACACACACACACACACACACACACACACACACACACACACACACACACACACACACACACACAGGAGAAAGATAGAGGGGCTCATGTCTGACTCAGGACGGGGCGTTCAGTTAAAGCATCAGTGCTGAGCTCTATCTGTTCTGCTCTTATCACCGGCTGATGTGTGATGTCACAGCAGTGTAATTAAATGATAACATGATGATATAAATCTGGAAGAACTAGCAGTGTTTTTCAGTATCGTATAGATTTTAATATAGTTTTTAGTAATATTTTGATAGATTAAGTATATATCTCTCTCCCTCTATAGGTTGATATAAAGGTTATAATAAAGGTTATTTCAGTTAATGTTTATAAAAAGTTTATTTTTCTTTTCTTTTTCATTATTTTTTAAAAATGTTTTTAGTTTTAGTTGGCTATTATAACCCTGGCTATGAGACAGACTATAACTGTAGTGTGTGTGTGTGTGTGTGTGTGTGTGTGTGTGTGTGTGTGTGTGTGTGTGTGTGTGTGTGTGTGTGTGTGTGTGTGTGTGTGTGTGTGTGTGTGTGTGTGTGTGTGATTAATGGATTGTTCTTTCCTCTGAATCTCAGTGGAGTCTCTGACCGTTATAGACCATAATTATGAAAAACCGAACACTAGTAGGTCAATAACTCACAACTGTGTGTAAGTGTGTGTGAATGTGTGTACTTATGTGTGTGTGTGTATTTCAGATGAGTTGTAATCATAGAGGGTAAAAGATTAGTCGATACACACCCACCTGTTTCACACACACACACACACACACACACACACACACACACACACACACACACACACACACACACACACACACTCTCACACACACACACACACACCTGAGCAAGGGCTCAGATTGAATTAGTTGTGTAACTGTAAACCCCTCTGCTAATGTAGTTGAGGCCCTTTTTATTACACCGATTCTCTGTTTCTCATTTTAATTATCACTAGATGGAGGTTATTAATGGAGGTGTGTGTTTGACACGTCTCTGTTTCAGCGCGAGGTTTCATGTTTCAAACCCTGTGAGCTGCAGATACTTTAGTCACGGATGTGTGTGTGTGCGTGTGTGTGTGTGTGTGTGTGTGTGTGTGTGTGTGTGTGTGTGTTTGTTGTTTTATTCCCAGAGAAGAATATTGTTACTGAGATGTTTCTCAACACTTTTGAGACTTAAGGGAATATTCAGTTCAGTAAAAGTTCAGTTCAGTCGACAGCATTTGTGACATAATGTTTAATTAGTTCAAATATTAATTTAGATTTGTCTCTTGTTTTCTTAAAAAAAAAAAAAAAAGAACGAAAAGTTTGTTTAGTGTTCTTTACACTAAATTAATTTTAACATGCATATTGTTGATGTCTTGTGGCTATATTTTTGAAATGGTGAGAAACTGAGGCAAGACATTACAGACAAAACCATTGTTTTTTGTGCACTGGTCAATTTTGAGATTTTGGGCTGATTTGCTTCATGACGTCCTCTTTCAGACTAGTGCAAAGAAAATATTCAAAATACACTTTTAAGTGTATATTTTATTGCACTTTATCTATTTGCGTCTGTAGATTTCTATTAAAATACATACCTTTAAAGTTTGTTTCTCCACTTCAGCAGCACTTACATTCACCAAAACTTAGAGTTTTATTCCTCTCTATATTCTGAATGTTTTTATCAAGGGCTTTGTTCATATATCATTCACACTGATTTATATAACAATTTTATTCCTAAAAACATGGCGAAATGTATTTTTTCTGTCTGTTGACAGTATTTCCTGATTTACAGAGTGATAAAAAGAGAAACCCAAAATCCCTTCTGTAAAAACCTTTAATACTAACATGTCAACAAAATCAAACAATAATTTTTAACCTGGATTAATGCATTTCTGTTCCAGAAATGTATGTAAGTTAGTGCATATTTCCTGTTATTAATGCCTTTATTATTAACATTGAGAAGTTTTGATTGCAGACTTGTTTTAAAAGCACTGTTTGAGATGTGAGACTACAGTGAGAGATTACAGAGGTGTTCTTCATATTTTCCTCAAAAGTCAAAGTATTTGAGAAAAAATGTGCAGTTTCAAAAGTGATCTCAAATTGTACTCTCAAAGCAAAAGTCAGCTGTCAGAAGTCAGAGAATTTAGTAGGAACATTTTTCATCAAATTATTCTCTGATCAAACTGCTCCACATTCATTTTCTAGCTCTGTGCTCTTACTGACAGCTATTGACTCTTAACTTAAAGAGAAACATCTGAGACCAAGTTGATGCTTAAACTAGATTTCTGTAGGAATTATGATGTGGTTTTTATGATGTGGTGTGGTTGCTGTGCGGTTGATCGAATTGCTTTCAGCGGAGAACTTTAAGCGATCTCATTTGCGATTTGTCTGTGTGTGTTGCTGCGTGACGGCGTTTTTGCCTCTCTGGCAGTCTTTGAGGTGTCGACCCACAAAAAACTAAATTTAGAGAGAATCAGCAGCATAAAAGTGAAGTGAGTTTGAGCTGAATGCGCAGCGGTTGTGTGAGCTCAGCACGCTGAAGGAACGCTCTTCTCCTCCTGAAGTTCTCTGGGAAACAGATGCGTTGATGACCACGGTTTCATCGGATGCCCATTTTCCACAAGTTTACATTTATGCATTTAGCAGATACTTTTATCCAAAGCCACTTACAGTGCATTCATAATTTTTTTTTTATTTGTAGTATGTGTGTTCCCTGGGAATTGAACCCACGACCTTTTGTGCTGCTAACGCAATGCTCTACCACTGAGCCACAGGAACATATGTTGATATGATTCTCTAAGGTCATAATGAAAAGTCTATAACATACTTTGGTTAAAATTTCTCAATGGTAGTGTAAAACAACACCCTTTTACCTTGTCAAAAACAGTTCTGTTCACAGCGAGCCGTTTCAGTGCATGTCCCTTTAAATGCTAATGAGCTCCGCTGACCCCGCCCCTCTCTTCTGTGGGGTGACTCACAGTTCAGATTTTTGCTGTTAATTCTTTTGTCTCTGTTTTGAATGTGGAAGTCAAGGATGATTGTCCCTTTTGTTTTCAAAGAGAAACAATTTTTCATGTATTTGTACAATGTTCTATATTAGTACCTTTCTTTGATTTTGTAAAAGGAATTTTTCATGGTTTTATTTGTGGGTTTTAAATACAGTCAAAGAAAGAAATATATCTGTCAGTTGCTGAATTTTTTAATTGGCCAGGCAAAAATGGCAATATATGTAAGTCGAAGGAATAAAATTGAACAAAAACCTTGTCAAAACATTACCAAGATATTTTTAACACTGGTAACATCCAGAGTATTAATTGATTATCAATTTTATAAAGATATGAATGATTTGTTTACCTTTGAGAAGATTTGGTGTTGTAATGGAGCTCTTTGTATGATTTCTGAAAATGATTTAATTTTTGCTTTGTAAAATATATGGGTGTGTATTTGTATAGTTGTGTAGATGTTAGTTTTGGTAAATAGTTTTGTAAAGATGATTGTGAAATAAAGTTCTGTTTCAAATTCTCTTCTGTGGGGTGACGTGCAGTTCTCTGAGAGACTGTAAACTTTAGCCAAATTCATCATGAAACTTGCTAACTAGCACATTATTAAAACCCCTTACACTCACTTCTTCTGGAGGTGAAGCTGGATCACATATGATTCGCGCAAACAAAGATGCATTTAGGCAGATCAGGGGCACATTCCCTTCAGAAACACAAGTAATCCACTGTGTCTTCAGCGGCTCAGATGTCGGGAGTAAATGACGACTGCTATGTTCATTATTACATCCAACAACAAAACACCTCAATCGCTTAGAAGTCATTCTTGTCTACACCTGCTCCGGCATCGAAACAATGGTGGACTGATGACAGATCACTCAGGGCGGGTCTAAGGTTGAACGCTAGTGTCAATCAACAATCGTGGGCGGGGCCTGGGTCGGTGTGACATCACACAGCCAATAATCTGAGATCAGCTTGAATTTAGAAAGGTCATGATTTATCAATATTTAAAATAAACCACTGAGTGGATTTTTATCATTATAGGGTGGTTGTGTACACACTGCCAACACACATTTCAGTTCAAACAATATGTAAAAGTGAATTCTGCATCCGATGACCCCTTTAAGTATTTTGACTTAAGCATATCCCTGAGGTGAAAAAAAGTCCCTGAGGCAAGGGATTTCATTAAGAGTGTTGCAACAAAGTTCTTATCTGTCACCCTTACTTAAGTGTTTATTCTATTTCTTAAGTGTTAATACTTAACCATTAACTATTAATAAAGGGGTCCCTCAGGGCTCTGTGTTAGCATCAACCCTGTTTTCAATTTATATTAATAATATTTCTCAGGTTATCTGTAGTCAGCAAACCTATATTCACTTATATGCGGATGATACTATTCTTTATGCTATGGGATCGTCATATGATGAAGTTCTAAAACAGGCACATGATAGTTTTAATAATATTCAAGAAGTTTTAATGACCTGAATTTAGTTTTAAATAGCACAAAAACAAAAGTAATGTGGTTTGGTAAAAACTAAATAATAATGATATTATAAATTTGGATGGGGCAAAAATTGAGGTAGTATCTTCATATAAATATCTCTGGCTTCTTGCTTGATAGCTCCTTGACTTTTACTATACACATAACTAATCTCCAGAAAAAAGTTAAATCTAGACTTAGTTTTTTATTTCGAAATAGATCCGTGTTTACCACGTCAGCCAAGAAATATCTTTTTGAAACTACTGTTTTGCCTTTGTTTGATTATGGTGATGTGATATATAGAAATGCATGTAAAGGTGTTCTGGAGCAACTAGATGCAATGCAATTAGATTGATTACTAATGCACCCTACAGAACGCATCATTGCGAATTATACTCCCTTTTGAACTGGACATCATTGCATATAAGACGGAAAATTCACTGGTATATTTTTTATTCATAGTTCTGCTGGGCTTATTACCTGAATATCTTCAACAGTTGCTGAAACCTCATTTTAATATATATATACAACTAGATCATCTAATGATATTTCCTTGGCTATTCATAGGAAGAAAACTACTTATGGCCGTTCCGCTTTTGAATTTGCTGCCCCAAATGATTGGAATGTGCTATAAATGTTATTGAAATTACAGACAATTATTCCAGTATGTGCATTTAAAACATTACAAGTGCTCTGACCTCAACCTGTAAGTGTTTTAACTGAGATTTATTTATTTTCTTTTATGTGCTTTATGTATTGTAATACATGGTTGTATGTTGCTCAGGAGATATTAATTCTCCTGCCTGGCTGTTATTGAACTTGTTCTCAATTAACTTGCCTGGTTAAATAAAAATAAAATAAAAAAATACTATTTTTTATACTATTACTGTTTCACTGTAGTTTCTGGCAACATACGGCAATGGTCGCCGCGGTTGCTATAGTTACTACATCTCACAATATACAGGACATAAAGAAACAATCACATTTGTACTAATATATTTGTGTAATGGAGAATACCAAGAGCACAAAAAACAAAAACATAAAACTGGACT
Source organism: Aspiorhynchus laticeps (assembly GCA_023376895.1). Taxonomy (NCBI): domain Eukaryota; kingdom Metazoa; phylum Chordata; class Actinopteri; order Cypriniformes; family Cyprinidae; genus Aspiorhynchus; species Aspiorhynchus laticeps. Next base: position 2,332,984 of record CM041814.1, read on the forward strand.
GTGGTGAGATGAAGGATTTACTGAAGGTAAAACTGATACTCTCTCAATAACTGCGAATCAAAATAGATGCTATGTTAGTGATCATTAAAATTGTGCCTGTTTTTGATTATTAAAATGTGTCTTGGTACTTCCAAGAATTGCACGCAAAATGCAAAATGCCTCGCATCTCTTGCTAAATGAAGCACTGCATTGCATTCAAAATATCACAAACACATCTCAAAAGCAAACATTTTTAAACACCTTTGCCATAATATTAATTCCTGTGTGTTACATAGAGAATTGTGTTTTATGAAAATTAAAAAAATTGAAAACGGAGTCAAAAGCTGAGAATTAGTAGATTTGGTGAGTGCTTCTGTTGTTTGAGTGACAGCTTTCAGAAACTGTGTGACGAGTAAAGTGTGTGTAAGCATCTGAAAAACACTGTGAGATGATTTAAGGAAGCTCTTTTGCTCCCTCAAATGTATTAAGGTGAAATGGTTACTTAGGACTTTGTAGCAATAACACTTAAATAATTAAGTGGAATACTTAATGGCAGCCTTAAGGTGACTCTAAGGTTTTTTCATGCAACCCAAGTTTCACCAAGGGTTCCCTTAACCTTATAACTAAGGGATTTCTTAGCTTAAGGGCTTTCATGCAACTCCACACGGAGACGATGCTTTAATTACAGCTTCGTTTGTGACGCATCCGTTGGCATGGAGACTTTGATCCGTGTGTTAGCGGAGATGCCGTCACACCGTCTGTCTCGAAAAATGATTTCAGAGTGACACATTTGAGTTCAGTGGTTTTGTCATCAGTGCAGAAATCCATACGTGTGTCTGAATGAAGAAAAAACGTCAGGAACGCTTTACTGGATCTTAACCTCAGTTATTTCCTCTCTGTTTCTTACACAAATATTATTCTGTCGTTTCAGATGAAACCGTAGAAGCTGAACTCTTGAGATATTGTGTGTTTCTGCACTTAGTGGTGTTTGTTAAGACCACAATTACTGCTGGTGGTTCTGTTTGAGAAACTTAAATCTCGTTGAGGAGAGCGACTTACTGGACTGAAAACTTACTCTACTGTTTAAACGTTTGGGGACTTTTTTATTTTTTGAAAGAAATTAATACTTTCGTTTAGCGAGTAACATTAAAGTTACATTTCTAATAAATTCTGTTCTTTTGAACTTCATCTGTGAATCCTGAAAAATTAAAATGCATCACGGTTTCCACAAAAATATTGTGCAGCATGACTGTTTTCAACATTGATAATAATCAGAAATGTTTCTTGAGCATAAATCAGCATATTATTATGATTTCTGAAGATCATGTGACACTGAAGACTGCAGTAATGATGCTGAAAATACAGCTTTGATCACATATTCACATAACACATATTCACATAGAAAACAGCTATTTTAGATTGCAATAACATTTCACAATTTTTACTGTATTTTTTATCAAAGAAATGCAGAAAAGAGTCTTCTTTTTAAACACTAGTGACTAGACTAGAATCTAGAGACTAGAATAACTTAAGGTTGAACTCTTTTGACTCAGACTTCTATGAAATCACCCTAGCAACCACCTAGCAACGTAGCACTTTGCCGCACTTAGCACCTAATAGCAGCGCTCTTGTGAGCATCCTCAGCTCTGTGGATCGTGGCGCTCGTGTGATGGTCTGATGGAGTTTCCCGTCTGTGTGTTTGGATGTGAGGTCAGATGGAGGTCGGCGCTCGTGTTTCTGTCAGGCGGTTTAAAGGGCAGTTAAAACTGGGTCCTGATTTCAGGGTTCTAATGCGCCGGAGGTTCTGGGTAATGAAGTCCAGCCACCAGAGCCTTTACCTCCAGCCTTTTCTGATCAACTCTCGCTCTCTTTCTTTTACTTGCTCCTTTCTTCTTTTCCTTGTTTTTCTCTCTTTTTCTCTCTTTTTATCTTTCGTTCTTTCATTTTCTTTCTTTCTTTCTTTCTTTCTTTCTTTCTTTCTTTCTTTTTTCTTTCTTTCTTTCTTTCTTTCTTTCTTTCTTTCTTTCTTTCTTTCTTTCTTTCTTTCTTTCTTATTTCTCTTTTTCTTGTTCCTTTTTTCCTTTTCCTGTTCTTTCTCTTGTTATCATTCGTTCTCTCTTTTTGTTTGTTCTTTCATTCTTTCCTTGTTCTTTTTCTTTTTTCTCTAATTTTTATTTCTCTTTTTCTCTTTCTTTCTTTCTTTCTTTCTTTCTTTCTTTCTTTCTTTCTTTCTTTCTCGTTTCTCTTTTACTTGTTAATTTTTTCTCATTCTCTTTCTTTTTATCTTTTTATTGTTCGTTCTTTTATTGTTTCCTCATTCTTTTTTTCTTTCTTTCTTTCTTTCTTTCTTTCTTTCTTTCTTTCTTTCTTTCTTTCTTTCTCTATCTTTCTTTCTTTTTTCTTTCTTTCTTTCTTTCTTTCTTTCTATCTTGTTTCTCTTTTTCTTGTTAATTTTTTCCTTTCCTGTTCTTTCTCTTTTTATCATTCGTTCTCTCTTTTTCTCTTTTTGTTTGTTCTTTCATTCTTTCCTTGTTCTTTTTCTTTTTTCTCTAATTTTTATTTCTCTTTCTTTCTTTCTTTCTTTCTTTCTTTCTTTCTTTCTTTCTTTCTTTCTTTCTTTCTTTCTTTCTCGTTTCTCTTTTACTTGTTAATTTTTTCTCATTCTCTTTCTTTTTATCTTTTTATTGTTTGTTCTTTCATTGTTTCCTCATTCTTTTTCTCTTTCTTTCTTGTTTCTCTTTTACTTGTTCTTTCTCTTTTTATCATTTGTTCTTTTTCTTTTTATTGTTCGTTCTTTTATTGTTTCCTCATTCTTTTTTTCTTTCTTTCTTCCTTTCTTTCTTTCTCTATCTTTCTTTTTCCTTCTTTCTTTCTTTTTTCTTCTTTCTTTCTTTCTTTCTTTCTTTCTTTCTTTCTTTCTTTCTCATTTCTCTTTTCCTTTTTCCTTTTTTCTTGTTCATTCTCTTTTTATCTTTTGTTCTTTTTCTCTTGTTATTGTTCGTTCTCTCTCTCTCTCTCTGTGTTAGTGCAGATGATGTTTGAGTCAGTTGTGTTTTTCTGCTCATCTTCTTCTTGTTCCTCCGGTATTTTGCCCTCATCGAGACCCGACGAATAAAAGACGACGCAGAGAACTCAATCACTCTCCTTCTCTCCTGTTTTTTTTGTAAAGATGAGGAATAAACAGCATTAACACGGCGGGTTTTATCCGGCGTGGGATAATAAAGGACGAGTTTGTTTTCTTTGAAGAGCTCTTGAAAATGTCACCGTGCTCCGGATGCTTCCACTCACTTCCAGTCTGATAAACCGAATGTTTTTATCGGCACTGCCCAGATTAAAAGGCTTTTCTGTCCTTTTTCTTTTTTTAAGCGTTTTAAATTTTTCTCTCTTTATGACTCATGGCATCGCTGCTGCCGTCACCGTGACAACCATCTTGCTGCATCGTTACCGTAGAGACAGCAGCGTTGCCCCCCTCAGAGGGGACGGATGGAGTGTGTGTCTGTGTGTGTGTGTGTGAGAGATAGTGTGTGTGTGTGTGTGTGTAGTTAGAGCTGGCGTCTGTGAACTAACATGCCATATGGGAATGAATCTTGTATTTGTTTAGTAAAATAATACATGATTTAATAACGGAAAGCAACAATGATGGTCTGACCTTCACAGGCAGATTTGAAATTTGTACAATTTGCCATCAGAACTTCGTAACGAATGAAGTAGGGTTTTATTTTCTTGTATAGTTGTTTAATTCTGGAGAATTAGACTCCTGGCGTTAATCATGAAAACAAGAAAGTGACTGTTTCTGTGATTGGTTTCATGCGATGTGATGCTTTCACTGACACTATTTCACTTCACTTCATCTGTGCTGCAAGTTCAGAAGAATTATTATTGCTAATCAGCTTTGTAAATAATAGTACTGTACTGAACTGTCTATATCTGTAGAGAAAACTGAAATTATTTGTAAATATTTCATACACACTTTTATGACTACTTATATTTTCTCAGTTGCAGCAAAATGTGCATTTTTGTGTGTGTGTGTTTGACAGAAAAACACAACAGCATTTGAAATTGGTTTGGGAGTCAGAATTCAGGTCAAGCGAAAGCACTTTTGAGCAGTTTAAGGGTGTGTGTGTGTGTGTGCGTGCGTGTGAGAGAGAAAGAGAGAGAGAGAGTGTGCATGTGAGTACCAATTAAAACTTACAAAATAGCAAAATATCAATTCAAACGTACCAAATTGCAGATATCAATTCGAAATTACCAAATTGCAGATATCAATTCAAACTTACCAAATTGCAGATATCAATTCGAACTTACCAAAACTGCAGATATCAATTCGAACTTACCAAATTGCAATCATCAATTCGAACTTACCAAATTCCAGATACCAATTGGAACTTACCAAATTGCAGATATCAATTGGAACTTACCAAATTCCAGACATCAATTCGAACTTACCAAATTCCAGACATCAATTCGAACTTACCAAATTGCAGATATCAATTGGAACTTACCAAAACTGCAGATATCAATTGGAACTTACCAAATTGCAGATATCAATTCGAACTTACCAAATTCCAGACATCAATTCGAACTTACCAAATCCAATCCCAGACATCAATTCGAACTTACCAAATTCCAGACATCAATTCGAACTTACCAAATTCCAGACATCAATTGGAACTTACCAAAACTGCAGATATCAATTGGAACTTACCAAAACTGCAGATATCAATTGGAACTTACCAAAACTGCAGATATCAATTGGAACTTACCAAAACTGCAGATATCAATTGGAACTTACCAAAACTGCAGATATCAATTGGAACTTACCAAATTGCAGATATCAATTGGAACTTACCAAAACTGCAGATATCAATTGGAACTTTACCAAATTGCAGATATCAATTGGAACTTACCAAACTGCAGATATCAATTGGAACTTACCAAAACTGCAGATATCAATTGGAACTTACCAAAACTGCAGATATCAATTGGAACTTACCAAAACTGCAGATATCAATTGGAACTTACCAAATTGCAGATATCAATTGGAACTTACCAAAACTGCAGATATCAATTGGAACTTACCAAAACTGCAGATATCAATTGGAACTTACCAAAACTGCAGATATCAATTGGAACTTACCAAATTGCAGATATCAATTGGAACTTACCAAAACTGCAGATATCAATTGGAACTTACCAAATTGCAGATATCAATTGGAACTTACCAAATTGCAGATATCAATTGGAACTTACCAAAACTGCAGATATCAATTGGAACTTACCAAATTGCAGATATCAATTGGAACTTACCAAACTGCAGATATCAATTGGAACTTACCAAATTGCAGATATCAATTGGAACTTACCAAATTGCAGATATCAATAGGAACTTACCAAAACTGCAGATATCAATAAGAACTTACCAAATTGCAGATATCAATAAGAACTTACCAAATTGCAGATATCAATAAGAACTTACCAAATCCCAGACATCAATTGGAACTTACCAAATCCCAGACATCAATTCAAACTTACCAAATTGCAAATATCAATTCAAACTTACCAAATTACAGATATCAATTCAAACTTACCAAATTGCAGATATCAATTCGAACTTACCAAAACTGCAGATATCAATTCGAACTTACCAAATTGCAATCATCAATTCGAACTTACCAAATTCCAGATACCAATTGGAACTTACCAAATTGCAGATATCAATTGGAACTTACCAAATTCCAGACATCAATTGGAACTTACCAAATTGCAGATATCAATTGGAACTTACCAAATTGCAGATATCAATTGGAACTTACCAAATTGCAGATATCAATTGGAACTTACCAAAACTGCAGATATCAATTGGAACTTACCAAAACTGCAGATATCAATTGGAACTTACCAAAACTGCAGATATCAATTGGAACTTACCAAATTGCAGATATCAATTCGAACTTACCAAATTCCAGACATCAATTCGAACTTACCAAATTCCAGACATCAATTCGAACTTACCAAATTCCAGACATCAATTGGAACTTACCAAAACTGCAGATATCAATTGGAACTTACCAAAACTGCAGATATCAATTGGAACTTACCAAATTGCAGATATCAATTGGAACTTACCAAAACTGCAGATATCAATTGGAACTTACCAAAACTGCAGATATCAATTGGAACTTTACCAAATTGCAGATATCAATTGGAACTTACCAAAACTGCAGATATCAATTGGAACTTACCAAAACTGCAGATATCAATTGGAATTTACCAAAACTGCAGATATCAATTGGAACTTACCAAAACTGCAGATATCAATTGGAACTTACCAAATTGCAGATATCAATTGGAACTTACCAAAACTGCAGATATCAATTGGAACTTTACCAAATTGCAGATATCAATTGGAACTTACCAAAACTGCAGATATCAATTGGAACTTACCAAAACTGCAGATATCAATTGGAACTTACCAAAACTGCAGATATCAATTGGAACTTACCAAATTGCAGATATCAATTGGAACTTACCAAAACTGCAGATATCAATTGGAACTTACCAAATTGCAGATATCAATAAGAACTTACCAAATTGCAGATATCAATAAGAACTTACCAAATTGCAGATATCAATAAGAACTTACCAAAACTGCAGATATCAATTGGAACTTACCAAATTGCAATCATCAATTCGAACTTACCAAATTGCAGATTTGAAAAAAAAAACAGCTGAAAACTGTGAGACTGCTTAGTCTAGTGTGTGTGTGTGTGTGTGTGTGTGTGTGTGTGTGTGTGTGTGTGTGTAATAGAGGAGAATAAGACTGCTGTGGTTCTCCCAGAGAAATAAATGCTCAACAGGAGACGACAGCAGAACTCAGAAACTGTTACTGAGATGAGAAATAAAACTGTTTTTATCTCTGCAAACACACACAATCAGAATGAATCAAACTCCTGCTGTCTGAGAGTTAACACACGGCTTCATGAAGTCCTCCTCTTCTTCTTCAGATCAAAACATCCTCAGAACAAGACATATTTACCTGAGAATTTCATAAAATATTCATCATTTTTTAAATAAGGATTTTTTGTTCCATTGGCAGGGTTTTCTTTGGTTATTTTCAGCATAAATTTCACTAAATATGTATATATATATATATCAAATATACACTGAAAATTTGATTTAGACTTTTTTACTCAGAAATTGTTGATGAATTTAACAAATAATTCCAAAGAAATGGCAAGTAACATGCTGAATTAAATGTGAAATTTTAAAGTAGAAGGACAGAAATGGTAATTTTTTTGTTGTTGTTATAAATGTATTTACAACTTTAACTTTTTTAAAATGAATAATAAAACAAAACTCTACTTTGATTCAAGATATCTTCTCTCAAAACAAGTCGTAGTTCATTTCTATCTTGTTTATATGAAACTGTTTTTTTTCTGGAACAAATGTTTGTTTTACAGATCAAATATCTAAACATGCTTAAAATAAGATACATTTACTTGAGAAGCAAAATGACCAAATATAATAATTTTTTTTTTTTTGTTTGTTTTTTTTAAAATTATGTGAGTTTTTGTTTAAAACAAGAACAAATATCGATCAGTGGGGTAAGAAGAAATAACTTTTCCTCTTTGAAATAAGTTGATTTTTCCTGACCCATTGGCAGATTTTCTCTTAACTCAATTACTTTTGATTGATTCTTTTAGAAAACAAGACTTAATATCTGCAGTAATTTTGCATAAATGTATCTTGATTTAAGAATATTTTAAGAAAGATGTTTGGTAAACAGGACAAAAATATTAAGTAGGAAATTTGCATTATACTGTCTACTTTTATTCAAGATATATTCTCTGAAAACAAGCTGTAATTTCTTCTTATGCTGCTTATATATCTAGTTTTTATTATATTAATGTTTATTTTTCCTTGAAAACAAGACGAAATACTGATTAATTGCAGTTTATGTCTGTAATATTCTTCCATTTCTGTTTACCTGTTATTATTTCTACGTCTCTCTTTCTCGGGTGTGGTAATTGTGATTTTTATTGGAGGCTTTCACACAAACACTAGTCAATGAGCAGTGAATTCACGCACACGCTCTCAGCATGTTATCCATCTGGAGTGTTGGACCGTTTCATAGACAAACACAAGCAAGTATCGAGGGTGTGTGAAGCATGTGAAATAGATCAGACAGAGACGTTAGAGATGTTTCATGGTCGTCTGAATTTCACAACAGCAGATGGACTGATGACAATGAGACCAACCTGTGTGACAATAACAGGAACGCTGCTGTCGCTGTCGTCATGGCGACCGCCTCCGAAGATCCAAATGCACTTTTCTGCTATTTCACCAGAGCCACTCGAGTCGAGTTAGTTAGCAGCAGTTTAGTTCTGTTTTCTGGTGAAACTCTAGTTTACACTTCGTTCATCTTCTGATCATGTGCATCTTTATCAGTGCAGCAGTTTTCTTTCTGTCGCCACAACTAAACATATTTTTTGAAGTAAATAAAGACTATTGGAGTAAGTTTTGGAGTAAGAAAATACTATTTCAATGTGTTACTCCCTGTTTCTTACAATTTTTTTTTTTGTAAACTTACAAAAATTGCAAATACTAATTAAAACTTACAAAATTGCAAAACTTACATAATTGCAAATACCAATGAAAACATGAAATTGTTGAAAATGTACAAATTGCAAATACCAATTAAAACGTACAAAATTTACAAATACCAATGAACACGTAAAAAATTGCAAATACCCATTAAAACTTAGAAAAATGACACATACCAATTAAAACGTACAAAATTGCAAATACCAATTAAAACTTAGAAAAATGACACATACCAATGAAAACGTACAAAATTGCAAATACCAGTTAAAATGTACAAAAATTGCAAATACACATTAAAACTTACAAAATTGCAAATACTAATTAAAACTTACAAAAATTACAAAGCTAAAACTTACAAAAATTGAAAATACCAATCAAAACATACAAAAATTGCAAAACCTCTGAAAACTGGGAGATTTAGCAGCTCTGCCTAAAACTGCTGACATTAAACCCTTTAAACCAGCTTGGACCAGCAAATGAGGCTGCTTTACACTGTTTTACTGTAAAAAAAATGATTTTTTTGAAGTTGTAAGCAAAGATTATTGAAGTACATTTTACAAGAATATACTTTCAATCATTCTACTTCAAAATTTCACATACAATTCAATATAACTTGCCATATCTTTGTAATTATTTGTGAAATTTACTAGCTGTTTCTGAGAGAAACTTGTAAAAGCTACATGTTTCTCGGTGTACTTAATGAGCTCACTATTATCTCACTTTGAGCTCACTATTATCTCTATAAACTGTCCGTGAAATTGGATGTTGGCAGATTTAACTGTTTTTACATTGTGTGAATAATATACATATTTATAATCTTCAAATTCTTATCATTCGTATTGGATGAATTTTTCAATGCCGATGCATTCTGGGACAGTCGTCTTCTCGAAAAATGTAGTTCCACCTTATCTTATTAATGATGCTGTTGAATGTTCAGCTCTAAGTGCTGTTGTTTGTTGAGTAAGTGCTTGTCTGCGTCCCTCCGGCGCACAAACGAGTGTCGCCACAAGAATCTCTGCTGCATTCGCTTTCATTTCCCTGCGGCCGAAGCTCGGCGATTGCGCTCCTATCCACCTGTCATCTTCTCGTTACCGCGGCGACAGGCTCCCTGGTGATGGTTGCCGGGCTGCTTGTGGAGATTTGCTGTGCTGTCGAGATGCGTTTCTTCGGTCACCACGGGAACAAAGCCGGAGGTGGAAGCACACGTGTGTGTGTGTGTGCTGGAATGTCACTGGAATATGTGTGTGTGTGTGAGACAAATAAGACAAAAACACTAAGGAAGAACATCCTTTTAAATCGTTATTTTACGTTTTAGTTTTCTAATATGTGAAGTCTTCTTGCTTTTTCTTTGAGTTTTTTTCTCATTTAACTTCGTGTCCATATTTGTCCCTGCAGTAAATCTTGATTATGATCGGATCCGCTCTATAAAATCCCTAAATTGTTCGGTGCGCTCTTGTCTGGAGTGGAGACTCGTAACCCATTTATTCACACTCACACTTACGGCGTGTGTTTTTACGGGGATATAAAGCCGATGCGGCGTCTCTCCACCTGAGATGGGTTTTAAAGCCTCTGTCTCTGTTTTAAAGCTCTGTTTGGAGACGTTTGGCCTCGCTGGCGCTCTCATGCAGGATCCTGAATCACCCCGAAGCCGAGGGTCGTGTAAAAACACAACCGAGCCGCAGATGAATGCTTCTCTTTGACCTTTTGGGATTTTGTCTGATTACGTAACGAAAAAATGTGCAGAGATTCACTCTGGAGAGGTGAGAGAGACGTGAACACACACACTCACACACACACACACACACACACACACACACACACACACACACACACTCACTCACTCACACACACACACACACACACACACACACACACACACACACACACACACACACACACACACACTCACACTCACTCACACACACACACACACACACACACACACACTCACTCACACACACACACGCTCACGCTCACACACTCACTCACACGCACACACACACACACACACACACACACACACTCACACACACACTCACACACACACACCGCCTCGCTTCCCTCTCACATTTAACCTGATCCAGCATACACACAACGTTACACCGCACATCATGTCTCAAAACACCAGTTAGGATTTTATAGTCTTTAAATATGATTGTGATTCAGCTGTTCAAGAACTGTTTCAGTTATGCTGTAAAAAAAATAGCTGCCAACAAATGACTCAAAATCAATGAGATGGTCAAGAGAGGCTGATTTACAGCACAGTGAAGCTTAGAGAGAGAGAGAGAGTGTCTGTTTTCATTTCATGCTGTTATAGTTTTTGTTAATATTCTGAATTAGGTTTTTCACTTCAGTTAAGTTATTCTGCAATTTTTATTATTATTATTTTTTTTTAGATATGTCTTTAAAATGATGTATTTTACAAATATTTTTTGTTAATATTTTGAATTAGTTTAAAAAATATATTTTTTCCTGTTTTCAATTTAATTTTAGTTAAACCTTTTTAGTTAATGTAGTTATTTTAGTACATCAAGTAAAACTGAATAAAAATGAGAAATTATGGCAACTGACTGAAATAATAATAAATATATATATATATATTTTTTTAATTAATTAAATTAAATTAAATTAAATTTTAAATTTATTTTATTTTACTTTATTTTATTTTATTTCAGTTAATGTTTATGGAAACACTTTACAATAAGGTTCATTAGTTAACTACATTAGTTAATGAACTAATAATGAACTGCACTTATACAGTGTTTATTAATCTTTGTTAATGTTAATTTCAACATTTACTAATAAATTATTAAAATCTTGTCAACATTAGTTAATGCACTGTGAACTAACAATGAACATCTGTATTTTTATTAACTAACGTTAGCGAAGATTAGTAAATACAGTAATAAATGTATTGCTCATGGTTAGTTCATGTTAGTTAATACATTAACTAATGTTTAACTAATGAACCTTATTGTAAAGTGTTACCATGTTTATTATAAGCTGCTTATTTCAAGTAGCATTTTCAAATGCTTTTACTTAACTAAAAACCGAAGTGAAACTGCAGCTGAAAGAGGTCAGATGCACCTGGAGAAGCATCAGCACGTGTCTGAAGATGCAAAGCATGCGTTCAGTGCAGGTGCAGCTGTAATGAGACGTAATTGCATTTAATGCAGTGTTTGTGTGATGCAGAGTGATGCTGCGACACATTCAGACATCAGAAGTCAAGCATCCAGACCATATGTGAGCTCTTTCCCTCTGAATATGGCAACATAGTGCCAATAGTGGTCAGTCGCAGTCCTTATGATCAGGTTGCAAATATTAAAATCTGTAAAAAATATATAAACAATCTATTAAATGTCATTAAATTAAAAAAACCTAAATGTACAGGTACATTGAAAAACATTCACTTTGAAACCGTTTCCACTCAGAATTAATTTAATGTTTTAGTTTTATAAATTTCTAGTACATTTTTACAAATAAATTCAAAGAACTGGCAAGTAACACAATTAATTAAAAATTAAATTTTAAAGTAGAAAGACTGACATTGTTTTTTTTTTTAAATGTATAATTATATATATAGTGTGTGTGTGTGTATAAATATATATATATATTTATTTAAATGTTAGATATTAATATTTAAATTAGATTTCATTTTAATTTAACTTTTATTTAAAAAAAATAAAAAATTATTATGTGCTTTTTATGGGTTAATTTTTATTTTAGTAAATTTAACAAATAATTGCAAAAAAGTAACACATCAAATTAAACATGAAAGTTTCAAGGAGAAAGACTGAAATAGTATTTTCTTGTAAAATGTACTCCAATAATCTTAAAAAAAAAAAAAATCATGTTTGAATGCTGGAATAAATATAAAAAGGCAAGAGTTTTGTCTGAGTTTTGTGTGTCTAATTGCAAATACTCGTGCAATATTAAGATCTAAATCTCTGCTGCTGTTGTTTATGTGTTTATACAGCTGACTTTATTAATGTTGAGCGTATTTCTGTGATTCTGAGGCTGTTTTTGTGTCTGTTGATGTGTGAATCTCTCGCTGTGACTCCACTGGAGATGATGCTTTATAACGAAGCACGTGTGAGACTCAAACGAAGTGTTTTTAGCTCAAACAGGGCTTTATGGAGCGCAGAATCTCACCCTCCAGAAAGAGCCAAACGGGGAAGTTTGTTCTTCTGTGGCGAAGACATAAAGTAAAGTTTGTCTTCTTCCTCCCACTGGTGAATGAGAAAGGAAACAGACGCTCCCGCTGTCTTCCTCCGTCACCGTATCCGTGGCAACCTCGCCTCCCCATCCCTGCTTCTTATCGCCGCGGCGACCCGAATCAAAAGGCTGAGAAGTCTTTTGACACTTGAGATGGTTTCCTGCAGGACGGAAAACCATCAGTTTCCTTCTCCTCACTCGCTTGCTGCTAAAAATAAAGCTTTCCATCGGCTCTTGATTCGATTTTAAGGATTTAAAAGTTTTACTAGAAGTTCTTCAGCACTTACTGTAAAATACTGAGGCGGCGATGAAGTGACAAAACCTTGAGAGTACTTTTGGAGTAGATTTTAGTTTTAAATGAGCATTTCATGATGCTAATCATCAGGGCCCGTATTCATGAAAAATCTTAGTGCTAAGAGTTGCTCCTAGTAACAAGAATTTTTCTCTAAGAAAATTCTTAGAAATGTGGGTGTTTCCTCTTAAAATTAAAGAAAAGATCCTAGTAAAGATAAAAGTAATTCAGAAAGCATCTTAACCCTTAAAAGAGGTCTTAAGGTCCGAAATTGTTAGGAGTACGGACGAGGACTTTTAAGAGGCTTCAGAGTTTCTTTAGCAGCGGAGAAAATGGACCAAACATGAAGAAATGTGTTGCACACAATGCATGACAGTGAGTTAATAAGACGCTACACATTAGATCGTGCAGGGATCATGTTTGTGACAGATCTTATTAAAGACATGTTAACATCTCCGACACCGCGCAGAAATGCCATAGCGCCAGAAATGGACGTAATCACTACATTAACATATTTGGCAACTGGAAAAATGCAGCTATGCAGCAGCGATGATTTGGGTCTGTTACAGCACTTTCAGAACCTTATTGTGTCGCTGTTCATTTCCTATTAAATACGTTAAGTATGACAGCATGGTAAATAAAAAATAAAGAATATACAGGATATACATATATAATGTGTGTGTGTGTGTGAGAGAGAGTACAGTAAAACAGGAAAAATGACGCCTGTAATTTCAAAGTGAAGGCTTATAATAAACCCTACTCTTAAAAGCGCTCTTACTTCCTTCTTGGACAACCAACCAATCACAGTCTTCAAAAGACTGTGTCATAGCTAGCAACAGGGTTAGCTCCGCCTCCTCACTAAGATAACAGTTTTTGTCTTTTCTTCGCTCAGAGTTGCTCTCAGATTGGTCCTGAATCACTTTTAAGCTAAGACTCCTAGTTAGAAATTTTTAAGCTAAATTAGGAGCTCTCTGAGAGGATTCTTAGAATCTTTAAGAATACGGGCCCTGGTCTTTTGATTTGTTCATAAAAATAAATAAATAAATCAAATGAGATGAAGCTATTTCTCATTTTCATTTAGTTTAACTTGATGTGCTAAAATAAGTAAAACTGGAATAAAATTGATCAAAACTACATAGACATATTTAAATAATAATAATAAATATGACAAAAGCATAAAATTAAAATTCAACTGAAAATAAAAAATCTAAATATTTAAAAATATATAATTTTAATGTTAATATTATAGCACCTTTCATTTATGAAGTATTTCTGGATTATACAAATACACTGAAAATATTGTTTTATTTTAAAAAAAATTATTTCACAATTATAAACTGCAAATAAAACATTGAAATAAACCTGAAATTTTGAAGTAGAAAGACTGACATAGTTGAATTAATTAATAATAAAATATATTATACTTATCATTTATAATTATATTATTAAAGTATACAATAATATTTTTGAATAAGCTTTGAATTTCATATTTTCAGTATTCATTTTAGTTTAGTTTAAATTTGAGAATTTTTTATTGTGTTTAATTTTTATTTCAGTTTTCATTTTACTACTGATTTTTATTCACTTAGTTGGCAACATTTCTAATTTTCCTATAAGTGTTCAATCTAATATTTATATTTTATTTTACTATTATTTCACAGTTTTCAATTAACAAAAATGATTGTTAATAGTTTTTTTAAAGTATTTTTAATTGCTTTTTATATATATATATATTTCTACATATTTTTATTTCAGTTTTAGTTTAAGTACTTCAATAATTCAGTTATTTGAACTGCATGTCCAACATAAACTACAGTATTATTATTGTTTGTATAAAATGGTGTCGTATAGCGTTGATGTCCTTCAGTAACTCTTGAGGTCTCTTCCTTCAGAAAACTGCTAAAAGCATCTATTGTCCTCTTATTCTCTCCTTTGCTCCTCATACAGTATGTTGCTCTCTCATGTTATTTTCTGTCTTTGGCTCTTCAGTAAAAGCTGTTGTTTTCTGGTTATACCGTGCATCTTCTGGCACTGGTTTATCATTCCTCTGCAGTCTTGATTCTGTCATGTTCTGCCTTTCCTCCGGTCTTTGTGTGTGAATGTGTGTTTATTTGCATGAGGAACGGCTGCTTTGCTTTGTGTGCAGTGTTTCTGGAGCGAAGGGTCAGATCTCTTGAATATGGAGGAGTTTATTTACATAGAATGTCATATCTGCTGGAATACTGCATCAGACGGCCATCTGGAGTCTGAAGACTGACACCTGCACATATATACCACCGCGGCTGTGTTTCTTCCAAAGGCTTTTTGGCCACGCAGAGGATTATGGGAAATGTAGTGAATGCAGTTCACTCCTTTAAATCATATTTAATTCAATAATTCCATCATCGTGGTGGTGTTCATGTGTGTTTGTCATGTTAATACGCTATAAAAAAATCAAAAGTTGAGAAAAGGCAACCAGCTTCAGCAGATTTTTGAGTTTTCTCAACTTTTTGTTGTATAAACTGAATAAAAAGTTGAGAAAACTCAAAAATTTTAAGTTTTCCCAACTTTTGATTTTTTACAGCGTATGATATAATGACACGTGAGAAGTGTTGTTAACTAATCAGGGATATTGTGGTTAACTAAAACTTAAACCGTTAAAATAATAAAATAAAAATTGGTACAAAAAAAAAATTCAGCTTCCATATTTTATTTTCATTTTGTTTAACTTGATGTACTAAAATAACCAAAACTAAAATAAAAATTAATAATAAAAAAATATAGATGTATTTAAAAGAACAGTAATAAAGTCACAAAATATTAAATAAAAGAAAACGGAAAATACAAAAAATAAAAAGAACTAAAAATATAACGAAGACTAATCTCTAATTTCAAAATAAACATAAAAATAAATCAAATGAGATGAAGCATATTTCATTTTTAAAGTATTTCTTAATTATTCAAATATAGACAGATTATTTCATAAATGAAGCAGAAAGTAACTATTGTGACGTGCTATTTTAGCATCTTCTTTTTACTATTATTGTATTATTAATATTTTTGAATTAGCTTTTATTTTCATATTTTCTGTTTAATTAAGTTTAATTAAAACATTTTGGTTACTTAAAATAAATGTCAACTAAATTAAAATATTTATTTTATTTTAGCAACATTTCTAACTTTCATTTAGTTTAACATAATTTATATATGTTCTAAACATATTAAAATATAAAACATATTTAAACATATTTTCTTAACATGTTTAAAATATAAAACAACTTGAAACATTCAAAATAGTAAAAAAATGAAAGAAAAGTAATTATAAACACTAATATAATGACAAAAACACACAACAAAATTATTAAATCTTTCATTAAAACTAAAATTAAAATTAAAATAAATTAAAAAAAGACAAAAAAGTTATGATAGTGTCTCAGTTATATTAAAATGATGCTGGTACGCAGGGTGCTTCGCTCCAGTTAAACACATTTAAATCTGTAGATATTAATATGTACAGAATCCTGAGCTTTATTTCCCAGGTGAATTACAGGTGGCAGATGTTGCTGTTCTTACTCATAAAATGTACATAAATCTGAATAATTAATGTAACACCTACAGGCTCATGAAGTGTGTGTGTCTTGCTGTGAGAGGCAGAGACAGTGATTGATGTTCATGTTTCTTTAGTTGAGCAGTGAAAGTGAAGCAGGATTGAGCAGGATTTCCTAACACTCGTCTGCGGATGCTCTCGTATTGTTTCAGCTCGTTTGCTCACTGACATCAACAGGAAACACAAATCCTGCGCCCTGTGTGTGTGTGTGTGTGTGTGTGTGTGTGTGTGTGTGTGTGTGTGTGTGATAGTGTGTGTGTGTGTGTGTGTATGATAGTGTGTGTGTGTGTGTGTGTGTGTGTGTGATGTGTGTGTGTGTGTGTGTGTGTGTGTGTATGATAGTGTGTGTGTGTGTATGATAGTGTGTGTGTGTGTGTGTGTGTGTGGGTGTGTGTGTGTGTTGTGTGTGTGTGTGTGTGTGTGTGTATGATAGTGTGTGTGTGTGTGTGTGTATGATAGTGTGTGTGTGTGTATGATAGTGTGTGTGTGTGTGTGTGTGTGTGTGTGTGTGTGTGTG
>CM041814.1:2355176-2362676 GCA_023376895.1 Aspiorhynchus laticeps
GGTGAAGTATATACTGATATATAGAAGGTGAAGTATATACTAATATATAGAAGGTGAAGTATATACTAATATATAGAAGGTGAAGTATATACTAATATATAGAAGGTGAAGTATATACTAATATACAGAAGGTGAAGTATATACTAATATATAGAAGGTGAAGTATATACTAATATATAGAAGGTGAAGTATATACTGATATATAGAAGGTGAAGTATATACTAATATACAGAAGGTGAAGTATATACTAATACACAGAAGCTGCACAGAGTCATTCACACAAACACTAAACACCATCATAATAACACACATGATACTTAAATAATGCAATAAACCTTCATTAAACAACAGAAGATGTAACATAAAGCCCAAATGCACATAACTGATAACAAAAACTATTAAAAAACATGATTATTTAAACAAAATACTTTCAAATGTGGAGTGTCACGCAGAGAAAATCAGTTTACAGTTTTTGACTGTAATACATCGATTTGTTATTTTTTTACTAATAAAAACTGTAACAGCATTTTACTGTAAAATTACATGAAATGTCTGGTTATATCTTTTACAGTTTTTCCCTGTGTATAGTACAGGAACTTACTGTTAACCTATTAACAGTTTTTTTCAGTAGCGTTTTTACAAAATTTAAAGTTAAAATTACACATATTTTTTACAGTGTAGAGAATTGTGTGTTGTGTTTTGCAAAAAGTGTTTTATGAAATTGAAAACGAGTCAAAGGCTGAGAATTAGTGTCTGGTTTTGTAGGTTTGGTGTGTTTCTGCTGTTTGAGTGACAGCTTTCAGAAACTGTGACGAGGAAAGATTTTAGCGTTTGCTGATCTTCAGGTAAATGTGAGATTGATTGGAAATGATGCAGTAATTGAATCCTCTTCTGAGTCCAAACCTGATCCGATCCAGAGAATAACATCACGCCGTCTGAGAGCCAGATATTAAATAAACTCGTCCTGCACTTCCGTAGCCGTTATTTCTCACATCTAATGTCATTCAGGGTTTGTTCTGGTTATTTTCCTCGGATCTTTGCTATTAAACAGAGAGGTTTTATTGCTGATCTCTGTTATGGGCTTTACTGATTCTCTTCACGGAGATGTTCGTGTGAATCTCTTCGTTTGGATCAAAGCATCAGGTGAATGAATAAATGCATAAATGCATGAATCGTCTCTCACTGAACTTGCAGAGAGCAAGAAAAATCCCCAGGTTTTCATCGCAGAAGAAGTCATACGTTTAGATTTTCTCGTTGACGTTCATTTGCAGGAGAACAGATGGGATTTAGTTTCGCTTCGTCCGTCTGATTCAGTGCTAAAACACAAGGAAAGACAATATTCCTCCGGAGATCACAGCCTCGGGACGTCGGGGGGTGTTTTTAGGGTCTTTTCCAGGAGATCTGTTATTCTGCGAGGGTTTACCGCGGTAATTTATGGTTTGCCGGTGTGATCCAGAGCAGAAATACTTCAGCGGGATTTATATCACAGCGTTCTCCAGATGCTAGACACAGAATGAGATACCGCCGGCCTTATAAACACGTCTGTTTATTTTCCCTCTTTGTCTGGAGTTTTTAAAGTGATTGTGCTTACAGCAGATAGTCAGGTGGAAATACCGCGGTACTTTGATATATACACCAGTCCTGCAGCTCAAACAGTAGATCAGGGGAAGGTCATGCACTGTAAAAAATGGAACGGCTATTTACTTAAAAAAATTATGGTAACAATATTACACTTAATATTTTTGAGTAGTTTTAAGGCTTGTTTTTTTAATGGGATCTACCTGAATAAATCATGTAAAATCTCCTAAATTAATTAATTTAATATAATTTGTGAAATGTGCTTATTTATTTTAAGTTGATTATCAAAATCTGTGATTTTGAGTGAAGCCTGTTTGTATTTGACTGAGTTATTTTATACATTTAAAAGACTGTATATACAGTCAAACAGCTCAAGTAGGAAAGTACTGTACTAGCACGAGCAAAGCTACTGCTCACTGAACAAGGCTTAATGCTTTATAGGAGTAATATCCATAACCATAAACTCCATAACCATAAGCTCTACTCTTCAGCACAATGGAAACTCAATGTAACAGAAACTCGTTCAAATGTCAAACATAACATGAACATTAAACATTAATAGATGTTTCCCTTCACTCAAAAACACATAAAATAGCATTTAATTTCAAAATTTACTCTCCATATCCAGCCTGCAAAGCATGCTGGGAACTAATAATCACCTCTAAAATAAAACTGCAAAATTGAGCTAATTCTCTTAAAATTAATAGATAGCCTTCTTTCCTTATTTTTTTTTAGTTTAATCAGTTCCTCAATTCAAGCCTCAAAACTGACTAAGTTCACTTTAAAAAAAATGAGGAAAACACATCTCTTGGTTTTATTAGTAAAAAGTCCTCAATATTTTCTATACAACACTGAATCACAATTTCTTTAATGAAATATACTCACTATTTTTAATTATCACCTTAATTTTTTTTAATGAAAATTACAAGACCCATGATTCATTTTTTTACAGTGTGGGTTTGATTCCGAGGGAAAGTAAATAATCAAATATGAACCTTGAATGTAATGTAAGTCACTTTGGATGAAAGTTTATGACAAATGCATGAATATAAAGACCATGAAACTCAATAATACACAAAACAATTAATGCAAAACAACTTCTTATGAAATTATGTTCAACTAACAAACTACATTGAGTTAGTAGAACTTAATTTGTAGAATTATTATTATTATTTTTAATTACTGAAGAAAATTAAGTTTACTTAAAAAAAAAAAAAATATATATATATATGTATATGTATATATATAGATTACTCAAAAATGAACAGTTACTGCAACTCATTTGACCTTAAATACAATTTTTTTTAAATAAACATGCCAGCCAAATGCATAAATGTAAATAGAAGTTAAAAATATTTATTACATTTATATAAAACATACCATGAAACTGAATGCTCACTTCAGTGCGTGTGTGTGTGTGTTTGCCAGACAGTGTATTTTCATCTGTAAGAACACAACAAGGTCACTTTTAGCCCTGAGAACAAGCACGCGCGCACACGCACGCACACACGCACACACACACACACACACACACACACACACACACACACAGCTCGTCCATTATCCCAGTCAGAAGATGTTTTCTCAGCTGCGTTTTTCTCCCCAGTGGTGAGCATCAGTCTTTAGAGATACACAGTTCATCTGTGTGTGTGTGTGTGTGTGTGTGTGTGAGTGTGTGTGAGTGTGTTTTTTGTCCTTCCAATTAGCTTAAAAGCTAGAAGTCAATGATGGTAGTAACAACCTTTCACACACACACACACACAGAGAAATTGTCCTTGAAGAGTTTGTTGGTTTGCTATAATGTTTTTGTGAGACTGATGATGATGTTGTATTTTTGTGGAGGATGCAATGTGTGTGTGTGTGTGTGTGTGTGTGTGTGTGTCTCTCTGTCTGTCTGTCTGTGTGTCTCTCTCTGTGTGTGTGTGTGTGTGTGTGTGTGTGTGTGTCTCTGTCTGTCTCTCTCTCTCTCTGTGTGTGTGTGTGTGTGTGTGTGTCTCTCTGTCTGTCTGTCTGTGTCTCTCTCTCTCTCTGTGTGTGTGTGTGTGTGTGTCTCTCTCTCTGTCTGTCTGTGTGTCTCTCTCTCTGTCTGTGTGTCTCTTTCTCTCTCTCTCTGTGTGTGTGTGTGTGTGTGTGTCTCTCTCTCTCTGTCTGTCTGTGTGTCTCTCTCTCTCTGTGTGTGTGTGTGTACCTGGTATTCATCACGTTATTCATAGCTTTCAGTCATGTGACCGGCTCGAGGACTTGGAGGGCAAAACATCCATAGCACTGCAGCACAAGCATGTCAATTTTCCATCTGTTTCCCAGCCGCAAATATTTAGATCACCTCTCAAAAGAATAAAATGAAGGTATGTGAACAAAATGAAAGTTTTGGCCATTTGCAATCCATATTAAGCACCCGCGGCAATATTTCAATCATTAAACAGTGCGACAAAACATTGTAAAAACACTTAAAGTGCCTTAATATATTTAAACCCGTAATATTCTCTATATTAATGATGCATAGTTTACACAGGCAAGCAGATGAGGCCGGAATATGAACGCAATCAGTGTTTTCCTTCTAATGGTTTTCTATGGGAAGCCATTTAATGTGAAACTTTGCACATTGTGTTTATATTCTGGGTTCATCTGCTTGCCTGGACAAAATATACATCATCAATAAGGTGTTTACTGAATTTCTGTAATACATTACTCCATAATGCAATCTGCGTAAAAATAACTGGCGGTCAGTGGAGCAAAGCTTGGTTTTGCCCTCCAGGTGGACGTTCCTATAAGAGTGTGACGTCACGTGAAAACTATCACTAGAGACCAAATGTCCCCACAAGGTCAAAATTTAGTGGTATTACTATCCTTGTGGGGACATTTGGTCATTTTTTTGGTCCCCATGAGGAAGTAAGCTTATAAATCATACAGAATGAGTTTTTTTGAGAAAGTAAAAATGCCTGTAGTCTCCTGTAAGGGGTAGGTTTAGGTGTAGGGTGATAGAAAATACAGTTTATACAGTATAACAACCATTACACCTATGGAGAGTCCCTACAAGAAAAGACTGTCTGCCTGTCTCTCTCGCTCTCTCTCTCTCTCTCTCTCTCTCTCTCTCTCTCTCTCTCTCTCTCTCTCTCTCTCTCTCTCTCTGTGTGTGTGTCTCTCTCTCTCTCTCTCTGTGTGTGGGTGTGTCTGTGTGTGTCACTGGTGCATGCATGAGTGTGATTGTGTGTGTCTGTGTCTGTCTGTGTCTGTGTGTGTGTGTGTGTGTGTGTGTGTGTGTGTGTGTGTGTGTGTCTGTGTCTGTATGTGTGTGTCTCTCTCTCTCTCTCTCTCTGTGTCTCTGTGTCTGTATGTGTGTGTCTGTGTCTGTGTCTGTAAGTGTGTGTCTGTGTCTGTAAGTGTGTGTGTGTGTCTGTGTCTGTAAGTATGTGTGTGTGTGTGTGTGTGTGTGTGTGTGTGTGTGTGTGTGTGTGTGTGTGTGTGTCTGTGTCTGTAAGTGTGTGTGTGTGTGTGTGTCTGTGTCTGTGTCTGTGTCTGTGTCTGTGTCTGTGTCTGTAAGTGTGTGTGTGTGTGTGTGAGACTCCAATTTCACATATTGGAGTTAAAATCAACATGAAGTAACATCTCTATTACGTAAAGTGATGCCCTTCAGAGTGAAACAGGATATTCAATGAGAAACGTGATGTTCTGAGTCAAACTCGGATCGTTCTTCTCCTTCCATTAGCTGATGTGTTTACGCCACAGCATGTCGTCACAGGCGTCTCCTGATTCACTGAATCATCCGATAAATGTGCATCTGATTCTCTCTGTGAAAGGAAATTAAATGAAAAATACATGTGGAGACACTTTAATTGTACTGCAAATCCTCTCTCTCTCTCTCTCTCTCTCTCTCTCTCTCTCTCTCTCTCTCTCTCTCTCTCTGTGTGTGTGTGTGTGTTCATTCATCAGAATCTAAGAAACGTCTTCAGTCCAGAACACTTTGATCTTCATAATTAGCTCATTAAAGCAGTTAAAGTGCGTTCAGTGAGACGCAGAAGCTGATCAATCACGATCACATTCATTGATCATCACAGAGAGATTATCTACCAAAGAGAAATCATTTGATGACTTTCATACACGTGTTATTTTTGCAATGCCTCGCCCCAATAATTACACTTTATTAATAATAAAGAACACACTGGAAACATGTCTTACAGCAGAAGTATTTAGTGAATCACTGATGTGTGATTCAAACCGATTCATCAAATCATTCATTAGACGGATTCAAATCACTTGATGGAGCCGCTTCATTCTTTCGTGTGTTTTTGTGTATTATTCTGCAGATTCCAGTATTTGTATCTCATCACACTGAACTCACTCGTGTGTAAAACATGATTTGTTTTGTCAGATGCTCTGCAGGAATCACTGCGTTGAAGCTGCAGACTTGTTAACTCACTCACACCTTTACTGAGAGATGCTCTCGCTATGAGATCAGCTGAAGTGTGTGTGTGTGTGTGTGTGTGCGCACCTGTACAAGAGCATAAAAACTTTCACCTTCCAGTTCCACAAAAACGCTTCCGTTGCCATAGTGATGAAAGGCACAGAAAGAAAAAGTTTTTTTTAACCACCCACACCAACCATAACCACCCACACCAACTGATGAGATCATCTCTCTCTCTCTCTCTCTCTCTCACACACACTCTCTCTCTCTCTCTCTCTCTCTCTCTCACACACTCTCTCTCTCTCTCGCTCTCTCTCTCTCTCTCTCTCTCTCTCACACACACTCTCTCTCTCTCTCTCTACAGCATCACACACACAGCTGGTCTTTTCTTGGTCACTGGTTCAATTTAAACTGCTGCACTTTATTCAAGCAGGTTCTATCTATCATCTATCTATCTATCTATCTATCTATCTATCTATCTATCTATCTATCTATCTATCTATCTTATCTATCTATCTATCTATCTATCTATCTATCTAAAGACTTTTATTCATCAAGGCCACATTAAACTGATCAAAAGTGACAGTAAAGACATTTGCTACAATGTTACAAAAAATGTTAAATATTCCAAAAGATTTCTATTTCAAATAAATGCTGTTCTTTTGAACTTTCCATTCTTCTGTGAATCCTGAAAAATAAAATGTATCAGTTTCCACAAAAATATTGTGCAGCACACAGAGGCGGCGCCAGAGAATGTTGACCGCAGGTGCTGAGCGGGTGCTAGATCAATCACAGGACGAGCTGGGCAATTAATAGTAAATATGACCAAAACTTTATTATATGAATAATAAAATCGCTATATAGGTGCATTTCAAATGTTGATGAGGAGTGTTGTAGTATTATCATGCTTATTGTATGACATGGGGGCACCTCACAATCAAAAAAAAAAAAAAAAGATTAAAAAATAACTTAAATACTCATTTTTGGATGTGCTTTCTGTCGTCTCATACAGTCTCCGTGAATGGAGCACGTCACAACAATGAACCAGCTCACAGACATAAGAAATAAATCTGCAGAAAGCTTGAAAACCAATTAAAATAAAAAAACAAACAAATATTCTCTGATTATGTAGTGCGTATAGGTGCATTTCTCTATTAAAGGTACGTCCACTGTGGAGATGGAGTCAGTGCCGGCATTCGGCAACTTCATCTTTGCAGCCGACACTGATTGAGAAAGCACTAGTGTATTCCCGGACACCCTAGCAACCGTATAGCAACACCTTAGCAACCACCCAGAGTACCCTAGCAATGGCCCCTGGTACCCTAGCAACCGCATAGCAACACCCTAGCAACCACCCAGTGTACCCTAGCAACGCATAGCAACACCTTAGCAACCACCCCGGGCACCCTAGCAACCGCATAGCAACATTAATAAATGTCTTCTTTTTCTCAGATGCATTCATAATCATTACTTTAGCCGTTGCTTTGCAGCAAGCTTTATGCATGCGCTTGAGCGTGGAA
>CM041814.1:2367676-2392676 GCA_023376895.1 Aspiorhynchus laticeps
GTAGTGCTGTCAATCGATAAAAAAAAATTAATTAATCGCACATTTTTTTCTGAAATTACACTGCAAAAATTGGCTTATCTTACTTAGTATTTTGTCTTGTTTCTAGTCAAAATATATCTAATAATTCTTAAATCAAGATACTTTTACTAGATAAGCAAAATGACTTAAGATATTTAGTCTTGTTTCCAGCGGAAAAAATCTAAATTAAGTACATTTTGCTTAAAATAAGAGTATTTTACTTACAACACTGGCAGATAATTTTACTTGTTTTAAGCAAAATGCACTTAATTTAGTTTTTTTTCCGCTGGAAACAAGACTAAATATCTTAAGTCACTTTGCTTATCTAGTAAAGGTATCTTGATTTAAGAATATTTAGATATTTTGACTAGAAACAAGACAAAAATACTAAATAATATAAGCCATTTTTTGCAGTGTATTCTTGATTAATTGTGATTAATCCCACCTAACATTAAAGTTTTTAAATATACTTTTATATTGGAATAATTTCACATTCAATCTTCAAGTTAATGTAGAAATAACACAAATACCGTATATTGTTAATATTTGTTTAATGGCATATTTTTATGAGTGAAGGCCAGTATCATTGATGTCTCTAGAAAATTGTTATTTTTTCCCTAATATTTAGCCATTGACTAAAGCCATTCAACATTACAGTATAATCGAGATATCAATTTTAACACTTATTAGACTTTAAAAAATAACAACTTCTAATTTAAGTGAACTTAAAACAATCTTCATATAAACCAATAATAATAAATATCATATTTAATGTGCCCTTGAGCAAGTAGGAAATATACAGTTATGTTGAATAAAGTTGAATAAAGTTATCAAACACTAAATTCTAAATTAAATAGATGAATCCTTAAAGCTGCAAATGTCATTTATTTCCTCTCTTTCTTTTGTTTTTTGATGAACAGACATCACAGCAGCTGGTTATTAATTATTAGGTTATTTGGCTGCTATTACTTTAAGAGCGGCCGCTGCTGAACGTGACACAGATGTAATAATCTAATAATAATTTATCTCACTAATAATTAGCCTATGTATATGTTAGTATAATTAAACATTTTATATTTAGTTTGTATATTCATTTTTAGATGTAATATTGTACTAAATATTTATTTTAAAAATTTAATATTTATTATATTTACATTTACATATTCATTTTTAGATGTAATATTGTACTAAATATTTATTTTAAATATTTAATATTTATTATATTTACATTTACATTTAGTCATTTAGCAGACACTTTTATCCAAAGCGACTTACAAATGAGGACAATATATATATATATATATATATACATATATATACATATATATATATATATATATATATATATATATATATATATATATATGTGTGTGTTATATATATTATATGTTTGATAATACAATTAGCCTATGTATATAGTATAATAATATATTGTTACATTTTGTTTGTGCATTGTTAGGTTTAATATTGTACTGTTTACATAACAATCGAAAGGAAAATATGATAAGTAGACTATGTATGTATAATAATTGTATAATCTGATAAACACAATTCATTTGGAACTGAATGATAATGTCTGTTTTCAGCCTGATGACAGAAGCAGAAACAGGAGGGTGTTTATGGGACCCTCAGGCTTTCAGTATCTTATGAGTCTCATATTAAATTTAAAGTGTAAATCATCTTGCTCGCTGAGAAAGAGAGAGCTGAAAATGAGACCAGCAAAGCAGACAGAGCGAGAGATCTGAGCTTCAGAAATATGAAGTGAAAACCTTCGAGCAAACTTGATGATCGACCGACAGTAAATCCTGACGGTGACCTTCATCTGATTTATCATCTGTGAGTCACAGCACGTTTAATATGCTGAAATGAATCAGACCAATCAGACAAGCTCAAATCATTTCACACAAACATTGGCTCATCAGAATCTACACAAGCATCTCGTCTCTCTAGAAAAATCTCTTTATGTTTTTAAAGTTCATTTGTAATGTTCGAACAGTAACTCATCACATGTTCTGCCGTTCAGGCAGAATATTCGCAGTTTGATGCATGAGCGTAATATATATGCTAATTTAATGTACATACACTTTATCACATATGTGGAAATTGGAATTCGGCTTTATAAATTCATAATTCTCATTATACATGCATGACATTTCAAACAGATGTAGTAAGAGTTTGAGCAAGTTTCTTTTTCTTTGTTTTTAAATTACACTATAAAGTTATTAATTTACTGAAATATAGGATTAACCACTTAGCATCCAGAACTATCTACGTTTTTATGAAAAAGCATATAAATTTGGTTTAAAGGTGAAACTATGAATAATATATGAAGTATTAGAATATATTGATTATTCATATGAATATACAACTATGTATAAAGTGTATAATAAGGCACTTTAAAAATGCATTGCATTTGCATATTTCTAGTAAAGTGTTGGATTTTATTCTGGTGTGGTGTTAATATCTGGCTGATATTTGATATTTGAAGTGGCAGGATTTATGAAGTGCTGCAGTATTTAAATGTTAAATGTCTCAATGCGCCCCTGATTTTATGCTTTTGCTTAATTTGAAAAGCTAAAATAAGACAACTTGACCTCGGCTCCAGAGGGCTTGTGGGTAATAAAGCTCTTAGACCGCACACTGAGATCAGTGTCGTCTTAAACTCCCATCATGCTCTGCTGCCGGGCGTCTGCGGCGGAGAGATTTATCCCGCAGCTGGAAGAAAGGAAAGTTAGTTATAGTGTCAGACACTGGATTAAAAAGATTAGAGGGATTTTATTTTAGAGAATACTGAAATACAAACACACTCAAACACCTTTAGTAAACATTCTTCTCCTTTAGTAAACACACTCAAGGCAAAACACAACAGGTGTATTGGGATTTTTTTTTTAACTAACAGATATCTTCTCCAGCCAATTGATTACATTAAGAATTGTAATTCTTTTTTTGCTGTATTACAAGTTTATGGAAATATTAATATATGATAAAATATGTAATTTTGTAATTAAAATAGGCATTTTTTCTAAATTAAATTTGCACTAATTTGCATAAATTTTCCGAGAATAAATCTGAAGGTTGGATCAAACCAGGTTTAAAATTCTTGTTTGATTTTGTTCACATATTAGAGTTAAATGTTTTTTGGAATTTGGATTTTGGATTTCTCTTTTTCTTACTCCATAAATCAGAAAATACTGTCAACAGACAAAAAACAAAAACAAAACAAAAAACAACATTTTCGCCATGTTTTTAGGAATAAAATGTTATATAAATTAGTGTGAATGATATATGAACAAACCCTTCTATAAAATCCTTCAGAATATAGATAGAAATAATACTCTAAGTTTTGGTGTTTGTAAGTGCTGCAGAAGTGGAGAAACAAACTCATAGCCTTTAAAAATATGCATTTTCGCCATTTTTTTAGGAATAAAATGTTATATAAATAGGTGTGAATGATATATGAACAAACCCTTCTATAAATACCTTCAGAATATAGAGAGAAATACAACTCTAAGTCTTGGTGTCTGTAAGTGCTGCTGAAGTGGAGAAAAAACTTTTAAAGAATGTATTGTAATTGAAATCTGAAGGCGCAAATAGAGAAAGTGTCATAAAATAATTAATTATTTTGGATTTCTTTCCAGAAAGAACAAAATGCATGAAAAAGAACTATGTTATTGCCTGTGGCGTCTTTCCTCAAGTACATGAACACAAGTGCTTACAGCTACACAAGCTTGATTTCACGACCCATTGCGTTACTTAATGTGTCTGCGTGCAAACTTATAATGCAACGCAAATGCATGTTGCATTCTCAGCATTGCTGCAAGGCTCCCTATAGCAGCATTAGCGTAAACAGTCTTCATGTACGGTTAATTTCCTCTTTCAGATCAAAAACCTTCATAGCCGAGAAGCAGTTTGAAGAAAATCTTGCTGAGTTAGTACATTTAAATTAGTCAAACTATCATCTGACTGACTAATAATAACTGGTTTAGTGACAGACATTTGAAGGACACTTTAACACCCTCTTGAGTACTGAGGATTTTTACTGTCACAGTAACGTGTTTAGACAGTGTGTTGGCATGTGTGTATTTGTGTAGCGTGTGTTTCTGGTCAAGCACACACAGGTCACTGATTATGTAAGCCTTGGTCCTCTGTGTGTGTGTGTGTGTGTCCTGGTTTGTCGTCAGAGAGAAAGAGGTAAAGGTAAAGATGGAGGGATGTTAGCATGTCACAGGGGCTGATGGGGTTTGATGATAAAAGTCTCTCGGAGGCTCTTGACATTTGTGACACAGAATGAGCGGATGGAGGGATATCAGAGGCAGAGATCACGTATGATGCCCTGAAGGAAAGATTTTACGCTGGGATGAACGAGTTCTGAGAGAGAACGAGAGCAGAGCAGAGAAACACGAGCACGTCAGGAAACAAGAGTTAATTTGTGATGCAAAAACGTGATTAATGCACACTGTCTATATATCTATATATTCAAATATTTCAGCATTTGATGTGAGGCAGTTGACATGTTATGCATCGTTTAGGTAAACTGAGTAAATGTGTGTGTTTGTTTGTGTGTGTGTGTTCGTCACTTCTGTAATCACTGATCAGTGTGTGCTGGTGTTTGAAGGACGCTCGTGATCAGAGTATCAAACACACACACACACACACACACACACACACACACACACACTCATTTTTACAGCACAGGTGAACTTCAGTTACACCTTCAATCTAACATCAGTGTGTGTGAATCTCTCCTCTGTCTGTAGTGTTGATCACAGTGTCATTTTAGTAATATTTATATATACTATTATAGTATGTTTTCATATATTGAATTAGCTTTTATTTTGTATTTTCAGTTTAAATTTTAGTTAGATTTTTAGTCATTTATTCTATTTAGCTTTATTTTTTTATTTTAGTACTTATTTCAGTTAGTTGAAAATGTTTAATTTTTTTATTATTTTATATTTTTGATAATTGTAATTTTTTATATTTTTGTTTTATTGTTTTTAACATTTAAAAAACTTTAATTTATTTTTATTTCAGCTTTAATAATGTTTGTACTTCAAATTATTTATTTTCAAATTGACTACTTTTTCTTATATCATATCTATCTATCTATCTATCTATCTATATATCTATATATCTATCATCTATCTATCTATATATATATATCTGCTAAAATGCATAAATGTAAAATGCATAAATGTAAATATATCTATCTATCTATCATCTATCTATCTATCAATCTATCTACAGTATCTATCTATCTATCTATCTATCTATCTATCTATCTATCTATCATCTATCTATCTATCTATCTATATATCTATCATCTATATATCTATCATCTATATATCTATCATCTATCTATCTATCTATCTATCTATCTATCTATCTATCTATCTATCTATCTATCTATCTATCTATCATCTGTTTGTCTCTGTCTACCTATCTTTCTAATGATCATCTATCTGTCCATCGTCTGTCTATCCATCCATTTATCATCTATCTATCCATCTGTTTATCCATGTAGTTTGATGTACTTTAAAATAGACTGTGTCATAATGCTAGTTTATGCTGTGTTTTTTGCTTTGATATTGCTGATGTTAAACTTACCTTGAATCATTTGTGAGTCCAGTAGAGTTTGTGATTCTGTGAAAGATGTTTTTTTTATATATATATCAATCAGACGTTCAGTGGACTTCATGAGAAAGACGAAAGTAGTTGAGCAGTCGGCTGTATAGCAGGCGACATATGAACACAAGTGTGAACTGGCTCGTGTGTGTGTGTGTGTGTGTTTTACAAAGCTCTCTGCCGTTCCCTCTTCAGAAATTGAAAGTGGGATCAGCGCTGCAGGATTGATCCCTGCTGCTTCCGTCAATGATGATCCAACAAGAGAGAAACTGCAGGGAACTGCTTCAACTCGCCTCTCCACTCGAGTGTGTGTGTGTGTGTGTGTGTGTGTGTGTGTGTTGAGAGGGATTTAGAGCATTTGAGAGAGGAAGAGGAGGATGAGGAAGAGTGGCAGAATGAAGCACCTGCTTCTGAAAATCTCTCTCCTTCTCTTCCCCTCTTCTTCTGAACATTTTTGTCCTATTAATTGAGATTTTTTTTATGTTGAGTTCAAACCCATTTTCTTTTTTTTGAATGTTCTGAACGTAATTGGCGATAATGATTTGTAATTATCTATAAAAACCGGCTGTAGTAAAGCCAACATACACACACGCAGAATACTGATTGGCTAATTGGTTGAGTGCAGTTTTTATTTCATCAGTTCAGAGATGGAGAGATGAACGATCAGTTTAAATAAGGCCATCCACCCATCCATCCACTTCTCATGAATCTGCTTTAAAACTGATATTTAACTACAAGCCTGTGTGATTTTAGTATCATAGTTTTTGTTCATTTTTAAATTCAATTTTATTTTTACATTTTCTGTTTTCACTTTAACTTAGATAAAGATTTCATAAGTTCGTTGTGCATTTATTTTAGGTGTCTATATTGTTTCTACACTGAAAAAAATGATATAAAAATTTTTAAGGTAAGTGGTTGCAAATAATTTATTTTAGCTACATTTAATTTTTTTTTTTTTTGAAAGTTAGTTAACTAAATTTGTTTATTTAAATGTAGCTAAAATAAATTGATTGCAACCATTTTAATAATTTTAGTGCTTCCACTTCAACTTACTTCACTTAGTTTCCAATGCAACATTTTTAAATTCCCTTAACATTTTTTTTCTTTTTTTACAATTTTCTTTTTTTCCAGCTTGTTTCATTTAGCAGAAACGATCTGTAATAGTTTTAGTTAACAATAACAACACTGGTTGATCAAAAATTAAATTAAATTAAATTTAAACATGCCAAACATATCAAACTACCATTAAATATTGAAAATAGTCAATCAAAAATAGTTTCATATAATTTAAACTAATGTTAGTGTGTGCTGTGTATGTTTGAGCTTACAATATTTATTGCATTGCAAGAACAAACTCAGTTTGAATCATTTGTGAGTCGATTCAGATGAATCAGTGAGTCAGTTCGTTGAAATGAACCGAATGAAGTGATTTGCTGAAATGAATCTAACATTCTGATGATTGTTGTGAGGCTTTTTGGAAAAATGTCATGTTACAGTAAAGTCTTGCTGACTGCAAGTTCGTAGCATCGTTAACTTTAGTTAATTAGTTTGCAGCATTGAATCCACCGATGCGTTCAATGCTTATTTGCTAAAAGCGTTTCGCTCTCGTCGCCGGTTAATGGCTCTTCCCATTATCGATTTCCTGGGTTAAGTGGACGTGCTAATGAGCCGTGCTTACGAGGTCAGCATGCTGGAGGCCAAAGGTCAAATAGTTTCAAAGAGAGATGAGTGATTGTCCATGTGCCAGAGGCTTAATGGCGTGACATTTGCAGAGGCTCAGGGTTGAACTCATCATAGCTGTATTTCCAGAGGATTCATTAACCTTTGACCCTTCGGATGGTGCACGGACAATATAAATGATTTATTTATTTGTTTATTTATCTGAGTGTCTGTGTTTTTATTTTCCCAGGATGCATTGCTGCAGTTGGCCTCCATTGTTGATGTCAGCAGCCTTCAGACGACCATCAAAGATGTGCTCAGATTTGTCCTGCCAAATGTGGTACGAACACACACACACACACACACACACACACACACACACACACACACACATACACAAACTACACTAGTGTTCAAAAGCTTGGAAACAGTGCGATTTTTTTATGTTTTAGAAAGAAGTCTCTTCTGCTCACCAGGGCTGCTTTTATTGGATCAAAAATACAGTAAAAATTGTGAAATATTATTCTAATTTAAAACAGCTGTTTTCTATGTGAATATGTGTTAAACTGTAATTTATTTCTGTGATCAAAGCTGTATTTTCAGCATCATTACTCCAGTCTTCAGTGTCACATGATCTTCAGAAATCATAATAATATGCTGATTTGCTGCTCAAGAAACATTTCTGATTATTATCAATGTTGAAAACAGTTGTGCTGCACAATATTTTTGTGGAAACTGTGATACATTTGATTTTTCAGGATTCACAGATGAATAGAAAGTCCAAAAGAACAGCATTTATTTGAAATAGAAATCTTTTGTAGCATTATAAATGTCTTTAATGTCACCTCATCAATTTAATGCATCTATGATTAATAAAAGTATTAATTTCATTCACAAAAAAAAAAAAAAGAAATCTCACTAACCCCAAGATTTTAAGTGGTAGGGTATGTTATGTATAAATAACATGTGTGTATGTATATGTAATAAATACATAAAATAAAAAGGATTTTTATCTCACAATTTAGACTTTTTTGTAATTCAGACTTTTTAAACTTTTTCTTTTTTTAAAAAAAGTCAGAATTGTGAGATAAAAGTTGCAATTACCTTTTTATTTTATTTTATTTTATTTTCTATTTTGTATCAGAAAAAACCCAGAACTGACAGAACAGATGTCAGCTCAGTATTGCAAGAAAAAAGTCCAAATTCTAATTATTATTTTTTACTATTATTTATTTTTTTATTCTGTGGAGGAATAAAAGTCCATAGTATGTCCAATTTTAAAATAAGTAAATTTCAAATTAAAAGACGGAATGACTCTATATACAGTATATTACTGCTATTATTGTTATTCATCATGAAAAGACTCATCAGTGCAATATACAAAAACTCTTCATAGTTATTTAGTCAAATATTTATTATATTAGTATAGACAAGATGCTCTGGAGGATGAACTTGACCTTCAGTCTCCAAAACAAACACCGAGTCTCTTCAGACTTCACTCTGCTGATTGATTTGATATCTAGTTTCTCTCAAAGATGTAATACAGTGTTTGCAGTTTCCAAAAAGCATGTTTTCTGTGTTCAACACACAGCAACGTCTCCCTCCAGGTCAATGAAACGCTCTCCAGGCCAGGGTTTCTCTCTGTGTTCAATAACAGGCAGAGTTTGTGCTTCTCTGCGCTGGAATACGAACCGACGGGAAGCACATGATGGTTTGATTTCACAGCGGAGAAATCATTCATCGCCGTTTGATCAGATTCAGATGTGCATACGGTGAGACAGCAGGGTCAAATCTCTTTCGGATTCACCCGGAGACTTCACCGCTCCAGACTTCATCAGCATTCTGAGTGTCTTTTCACAGAGAAAATAGATTCTCCTGTAGGGTTTATTGATGTTACATTTGCTGGAGTCTCAGGAGTGTTTTGAGTGCTGCAAACACACACACACACACACACACACACACACACACACACACACACACACACACACACACACACAGAGACAGACACACACACACACACACACACAGACACAGACACACAGACACACACACACACACACACACACACACTGTCACTCTCTCACACACACACACACACACACACACACACACACACACACACACACACACACACTCACACACACACACACACACACACACACTGTCACTCTCTCTCTCACACACACACACACACACACACACACACAAACACACACACACACACAGACACAGACACACACACACACTAATGCAGTCATATCTGAGTGCTGTTTCTTTTATTGATTATTTTTCCAACACACTCAAACAGAAGCTAACAGCATCTCACACACTTCCAGTTCTATTTCATATTTAATGCTGTATTTATGAAATATTTCATGTTTAATTCAAGCAAATTTTCATGTACTTAATGGGCTGTTATGTCTTTAATATGCATCAGTAAAATGTTAATAGCTTTAGTGTTTGATCTCAGCGGCTCTTTCTGTTTACCATCGAACGTCACATGTTCTGAATTATCCTGATTTATTTCTGCGGATTTGTGAGCCTCTGCAAAAATAGCATTCTGGCAAACGTCTGCTCCAAGTTTATATATCATGCAAACAAGCTTTCTCCCGAACAGTTTCAGGAAGAAAATTGTTTAAAATATAAAGTAGATTTACATTTCAGTTCTTTGATTTTCTCCACTGCAGCAAATCTGATCCACACGTTCAAACGTGGCATATTAAAGCAATAGTTCAGCATAGCTGATGAAAATGTGTTCACTCTCAGGTCATTCAATATTAGGATGTGTTTGTTTCTTCATCAGGTTTGTAGAAATGTGTCTCTGCATCAGTGTCTCAGCAATGGATGCTCTGCAGTGAATGGGTGCCGTCAGAATGAGAGTCTGATAAAAACATCACAATAATCCACACCACTCCAGTCCATCAGTTAACATCTGGAGAAGACAAAAGATGAAACAAATCCAGCATTAAGACATTTTTAACTAAAATACCATAGAGTCCATAATCCATAATAACTCTTCCTCCAGTGAAAAGTGTTCTGGTCTGAATCAGGAGAGAAATCTGCACAGATCAAGGCAAAACAGTCCAAAACAAATGGATGGATGGATGGATTTTGATGTGACAGACAACAGCAGATGCACTTTTTCACTGAGGAAGAGTTATTATGGATTATGGACTCAATGGTATTTTAGTTAAAAATGTCTTAATGCTGGATTTGTTTCAGCTTTTGTCTTCTCCAGATGTTAACTGATGGACTGGAGTGGTGTGGATTACTTGTGGATTATTGTGATGTTTTTATCAGACTCTCATTCTGACGGCACCCATTCACTGCAGAGCATCCATTACTGAGACACTGATGCAGAGACACATTTCTACAAATCTAATGAAGAAACTAACTCATCCTGATCTTGGATGATCTGAGGTTGAGCACATTTCCATTTTTGGGTGAACTATTCGCTTAACGATATGCAAGAACTTTGTTTACATGCTACCTGAAGCACATCACAAGTAGGCTATCTTTCGCAGAAAACACAATCCCAGAATGCAGGCAGAGTTCACCCAAAAAAGACAAAACTGTCATCATTTCCTTACCCGCATGTTTCAAACCTGTATGAATGTCTTTCTCCTTTTGAACACAAAGGAAGATATTTTAAAGAATGTTGGTAACCAAACAGCTGCTGGTAGCCATTGACTTAAGGGAAAAAATACAATGGAAGTCGATGGCTACCGTCAACTGTTTGGTTACCAACATTCTTTAAAATATCTTCTTTTATGTTCAGCAGAATGAAGAAATTCATACAGGTTTGGAACAACATGATGTTGAGTAAATGATGCCAAAATGTTATTTTTTGGGTGAACTGTCCCTTTAAAATATTTTACTTACCCCACTGGCAGATAATTTTACTTGTTTTAAGCAAAAAGCACTTAATTTATTTATTTATTTATTCCCCCCCACCCTGGAAACAAGAATAAATATCTTACGTCAATTTGTTTATCTAGTAAATGCATCTTAATTTAAGAATATTCTTAATATTTTGACTAGAAACAAGACAAAAATACTAAGTAAGATAAGCCTTTTTTTGCAGTGTATATATTTAATTCCTGAAAATGATTGATAAATAGTAGTTTAGTTAAAAATAGACGATTGTGATTATGGCATAATTGGCTTTGCTACACATTAAAATCAAACTTGGAATAATTTGAGTTCAGTGTGCTTCACACCAAGAGCCTTTTTTGTTCGCTTCTATATAAAGTATCACTTATTAGGCTCTTTTCACATGCTCCCTCAGAAGACAGCTGTCTATGTAGACAGCAAGCAGACGCTCGTTGAACAGAGGTCGAGGAATCATGTCGAAAACTTCCCTTGACATTTTTGACAAATTAGCAGGACCGATCCGATCGCCACGGTAACGGCCGCTCCGGTACATCCGTTAATACCGCCGGAGTCTAATGAGGGTTAACGGAGCCTGCGGCATAACGACGGTACTTTGCATCTGATTAACGTCACGGAGTCCAGAGTCGGGACAGACTGAGAGATTGTGGACGGGTCTATGACGGTATCAATGTTGTGATTAATTGCTAATGCTTTTATTACGGTATACGGTATTATCACAATATTGAAATGTAGTTGCAAAAAAGTGCTGTCATAATATAGGTTACATAATACAGGTTTAATAACTTTTTTCTTATAACAAAAATAACCAAACATATAAATACAATAAAGCAATACACAAAAAAATTATAAAGTAGCCTAAAACATTTCACACAGATTATAAAGAATAGGGAACACTTTACAATAAGATCTCATTAGTTAACCTTAGCTAATGCATTAACATTAATAATGAGCAATAGCTACATTTGCTACTGAAGTTATTAATCTTTGTTAAAAAATAAAACTGTTAGTTCATTAAATAACACAGTTGCAACTTTTGATTTTAACAACGTGTTATTAAATATCGAAATTACCTAAGATTAATGAATGCTTAGAAGAATTTCTCATTGGCAGTTTATGTTAACTAATGTTAACTAATAGAGCTTTAATTTAAAGTGTGACCGAACAATAAAGAATCAAAACATTTTCAAACAATATCTCGTGCATATTGTAGTCCAGATTAAAATGTAAAAAGTTTGAAAATAAATAGCCTATTAAGTCTGACACCATGTCTTAACTACCAGTGTTGGGCAGTAACTAGTTACTAGTAATTTAGTAATGCATGTGATGTCCCCAGTGCAGAAGGCAAGCTTGGAATATGGAAAAGCTTACAGAAATATTGCATTATATTGATTTTGTCATGAAAAGAGATGATCTGAACACTGTTGTGTGTTACTTTACTCTGGCGTTACATCCCTCTGATCAGCACGTGCTACATTATATTACTATAATTACAAATATTTTTGGAAAATTAAACAGTTTCTTACAAACTTATATGATTTGATAAAATACATTGGCCCTAATGAAATATAATCGTATATGGGAAACGGAGAAATTACAATTAGCCTCAAGCTACACACAATTAATGAGATTAATACAACACTTCTACTTGAATGTCACTGTTAATCACTATTGAGTGTTTGTAATAACTTCTGACTGAGATTCAATGTGGATTTTGGTCAAATGATGAGGAAGAAATATGTTATTAGTAACATTTATGTGGAAGATACACAGTTACAACTTCTGTGGGGCGTGAAGACAAAGTAATGTAACTAGTAGTGTAACTAATTACTGTTGCCAGAAAGTAATAAGTAAAGTAACAATATTACTTTTGAAAAGAGTAACTAGTAATGAGTAATACATTACATTCTTTGAGTAACGAGCCCATCACTGTTAACTACACACAACGCGTCAAGATGTTCAGTGTGTCCACACCAAACACGACGTGAAACAGTCAATCAAATATCACAGCCAATCAGAAGCGTGTGTGGGCGGAGCCTCTCTGGAAGCGCTCTGCACTCACAATGAAATGGATAAGTTTATAATCTAATTCATAAATATTAAACCTAAATGTACTTACTGAGTGACTGATACCATCTTTGTTAAGGAATACGCTTGTTGGTTCGCAGTGAGTTCACAATTTTAACATACATCTTTGCTTTTATTTATTATTTTCAAGATCTGAGGTAAACTATCTGTTGTTGCTTTCAGTATGGCTATAAATGCCACGCAATATGACATTCAAACTCACATTAGACACGTTTAACTTTGAATAAAGCACATAATCACCTGAGAATTATCACTGTCATATAGTTTGTATGTTGTTGTTCCAGTCGCAACGTCGCGGAAATAGAAACCGTTTCTAAAATAGAAATTTTGCGTGTTGCCGTCGCAGCTAGTTAGGACAAAAACTCAGATTAACATGGAAAAGATACCTTTTATTGCGTGTCGCAGCGTCGCGTAGCGTGTAGTTAGTGCTTAGTAGTAGTTAGTATATTCAGTACTGCGATTAACACTATAGCGAATACAAAAATTTGAATGGCTGTTTAAATCATTTAAATGTGACTCTGGAGCACAAAAGCAGTCATAAGTAACACAGGTATATTTGTAGCAATAGCCAACAATACATTGTATTATAAATTTTTCTTTTATGCCAAAAATCATTAGGATATTAAGTAAAGATCATGTTCCATGAAGATATTTAGTAAATTTCTTACCGTAAATATATCAAAACTTCATTTTTGATTAGTAATATGCATTGCTAAGAACTTCATTTGGACAACTTTAAAGGTGATTTTCTCAATATTTAGTTTTTTTGCACCCTCAGATTCCAGATTTTCAAATAGTTGTATCTCGGCCAAATATTGTCCTATTTCAGATGATGTATAAATCTCAATTTCGAAAAATTGACACTTAAGACTTGTTTTGTGGTCCAGGGTCACAAATACGTTTCAGAAAGTAGCGCAGCTGCTTTTTTTACGGGGTTTCCGTGGTAACACTGCATTTCTGCTGTTCCATCAGCGCCATCTGCTGTCAGAGAGCGAATGTGCTTTCATTCAGCGCGTCTCTTTCACTCGTTCTGCTATGTTTACATGAGAGTGCATGCATCTTTTGGCTCGTTTCCACCGAGCGGTACGGGTCAGTACAGTACAGTACAGTACAGTACGGTTCGGGACGGAACACCCTGATCCAGCTTGTGTTTCCACCACCAACAGTACCCTTACTTGATAGGCGTGGTGTATGCCGGAAAGTAGCGATCGACAATAAAGCGTGACAATAAACACAACTCTGTTGTAAGTTTTAATGAACAATGATAACCATTATAAAAGTATAAGTACAAAGTATAAGAGGCTTATATAAGAAGAAATAAAGACAAAAGCAAACAATTCAGTCAAACGTAGGCCTATCAAATCAAATCAACATTTATTTATATAGCACATTTAAAAACAACACCAGTTGACCAAAGTGCTTTACATATACAAAATTAATCAAAAACTGACACAAGACACAACAATATCCATCACTGAACAATGTCCCATCAGCTAGGGGCAACTGTATGCCACAGAGTAAAGGTGTGTTTTCAACATTGATTTAAAGCAGTCTAATGAGTCACAAGATCTAATGTTCAATGGGAGACTATTCCACAGATGTGGGGCTGTCACAGAAAAGGCTCGATCACCTTTGGTTTTCAGCCGTGATCTGGGAACATGTAAAAGCAAACACTAAGATGATCTTAGAGGTCTAGTAACACAGTGTTGCTGGAACAAACATGAAATGTACTCTGGAGCAAGGCCATGCAATCCTTTAAAAACCATTATCAAAACTTTATAATGGATTCTAAATTCAACAGGAAGCCAGTGCAGTGCAGCCAGCCCTGGAGAGATGCTGGACCACTTCCTTGTGCCAGTCAACAGTCTAGCCGCAGCATTTTGTACTAGCTGCAGCCGTGAGAGCAGATTCTTAGACAACCCTAAATATAGCGAGTTGCAATAATCCAACCTGGATGAAATAAAAGCATGAATCACGGTTTCCATGTCCTCAAAAGACAGAATTCTCTTCAATTTGGCAATAATACGCAATTGATAGAAGCTTCCTTTAACAACAGCACTGACTTGTCTATCAAACTTCAACTCAGAGTCAAAGGTTACACCAAGATTTCTTACTTGAGTGTTGATATTATTGGCTAAGGGGTCAAGCTGTTTGGCTTAAGCTCGGCTCACACTGTGCGATTTTGGCCACGATTTGGTCGTCTGAGACAAATTTTGAAAATCCTAAAAGATTCCTATAATTCTAGGCTAAAATCTGTAGTCTTTGATCGCTGGTTTGACATGTTCACCGACAGCCGATTAATGGCTGTTGCGATCAAATTTCACCTCCGACGAAATTCTGGCAGTGTCAGAAGATTTGGCGCACAGTCCTGCAGTGTGACTACCCCTACGATGAATGTCAAACTGTCTCCGTTTTTCAAGACAAGCTATGAGCAGAATTAATGCTAGAGAATTATCCTATCAGCCATAAACTCCGGCGCTCCCATCCTCCGCTCACGGAATTCATCTGATATGTTGCCTTTTCTATATAAACACTGGTTGCGCCGCTGTTTTCATGTGGGTGTGTAGAGCTGCATAACGTACACTATTCTTCTTAAATCCGCCGGTATTGCCGCCGTTCATATACTTTTCATGATAGCCAACATTTCGGTCCCGCGTGCAATGCAGTTCGCAGTCACTGGACGTAAGTTTTCTTGCGCGCACCCATTTTTAACTCGTCTTGACTGTCGTACAGTCTGACATTAATGACAACTGAGATCCCATAGTGTGACATGATCATCATGTTCGTACAGTCTGACAAGCACAATCCTAAAGGACTTTTAAAAAATCGCACAGTGTGAGCCCGGCTTTACTTTGGGGGGCCAAAAATCACCACATCTGATTTGGACTCATTGAGCTGCAGGAAACTAGAAGCCATCCAAGCCCTTATTTCATCCAAACACTCAAACAAAATAGAAATATTGGAGTCATTATTACATCTTAGGGGCAAATACAGCTGGATGTCGTCAGCATAAAAAGGCCACATAAATTTTTTGACAAATTATACCCAAAGGACGCCTATATAGAGAAAACAACACAGGACCAAGGCATGAGCCCTGAGGAACCCCCGAGGAAATAAACTGTGAAGATGATATAAAGCTTCCGAGCTCCACCGCAAAGGATCTTCCATGTAGATAGGATGAGAACCAATTATAAACAACCCCCCCCCTGCAAACGGTCAAGAAGCATCGCATGATCCACGGTGTCAAATGCAGCGCTAGGTTCCAGAAGCACCAAAACAGCGCAATTCCCAGCGTCTACAGATAACAACAAATCATTTGACACTTTGAGAAGGGCAGTTTCAGTGCTATGTTGAGACCTGAAACCAGACTGAAATTTATCAAAAATTTTGTTTACATTTAAAAATGTAGAAAGTTGATTAAGAGCCACCTTCTCCAATAACTCCAATAACAGAAATCGGTCTGTAATTGTTTAGCACTGAAGAATCCAGAGTGGGCTGCACCAAGGTGTTTAAAATATGATGGAACAACACCCTTTGAAAGACTCTGATTTATTATGGACAGGATCATAGAACCCACCACATCCCAAATCTGAGTTAATAAACGAGGTGGAATAACATCTAATGAACAATAAGAAGGCTTAAGATGTTGAACAACTACTAACAACTCAGAGAGAGAATCGGGCTCAAACTTAGAAAGCTGAGCAGAAATGCAAGAGTCAGGCCGAGCTAGGAGTCCAACAGGATTTGAAGCAGAGATTGAGATATTGGCTCTAATAGTACTGATCTTATCCACAAGAAATTGTGCAAAACTTTCACAGGCTTTTTCAGAACTATCAAAAGCAACTGAACCTACAGTATTCAGGACTGTATTTATTGTGCGAAATAGCACTCTCGGACAATGATGATTCTGTGAGATTAGAACTGAAAAATAATGTGCCTTGGCAGATTTAACAAACTGTTGGTAGGTATGCAAACAGTCCCTGAGTATCTCATAGGAGACTTGGAGCTTGTCACTATGCTACAAAGTCAGCGCTGTACTACGGTAAAGTTCAAAATAAATATATAAAGTTAAACATAACTTTGTGCTCAGCCAAAACGATATGACCAGGAACAAATAATAGATTCATGAGACCACGAATGCCTGTTAAATATACCCAAAACGAATTGTATCTCATGTTTAATCACTACAGAGACATCAGAGCCAGAAGCAAATCTCGTAAGGACTAGGAAGGTGATCGCCTGGAGCTCCGAAATCGGCATAGCAAATTTTCAAATAGGCGCTATCTTTATAAATAAACCGCAGATATGAGTTTTAAACAACTACATTCTCACCTGAAAAACTCTTAAAACTACATTTCATGACAGAATAACAGTAATATTTTGAAAATTACACAGGTTTTTGGGCAATGACGTTTCACAAGTCCATAAGAACAGACAAGAACGCATATTGAGAAATGGCTATTGTCTGTGTGAAAATATAAAATTATAAAATACACTTTTTTTTATATAAGACCAACACTCACGGACAGCAGAGCGGAACGAGTGAAGGAGAAGCTTTATCCCCTTGTATCACGCAAAAGTGACGATTCTAGTCAACCAATCAGCGTTCTGCAGTGAGTTTAGCTCCACCCTTTTGGTACCCTTTGCTGTGCTAGGTACCCCAACAGAAGGGTACCAAAAAAGTGGTATGGTATGGTTCGCTATTTTGGTAC
The DNA here is from genome assembly GCA_023376895.1 of Aspiorhynchus laticeps. Classification (NCBI taxonomy): domain Eukaryota; kingdom Metazoa; phylum Chordata; class Actinopteri; order Cypriniformes; family Cyprinidae; genus Aspiorhynchus; species Aspiorhynchus laticeps. The sequence continues at coordinate 2,385,670 of CM041814.1, forward strand.
CATTCACAACTTCTGACAATGGAAACGGACATAATTGCGTACTTGACCGTACCGTACTGGACCGTACTGCCATTTGACACAGCATACAGTGGTGTTGTGCATTGTGACCAGTTGATGGGAAAAGTATTCTTAAAATGCATAAAAAACTATATATATATTTTGAAGTGCCCACGATAACAATATTGTGCATATTCATTATCGCATTACCGAATACCGCCACATGTCTAATCACGACTAGGACTGTTCTCTCAGCTGCTGTTTATGCTCGTGTTTTGCAGGAGTGTGTGTTCGTGTACCTGTTGGAGGCGGAGTCTCGGCTGCGATGTGAGGATCCGCCCCATGAGGTGCCACCAGAGGGCAAGCTCAGGTAAGGGGCGGGGCTAATGCTAATCACCTGTGTCATAATAAAAGCGCAGTGTTTTTGAAGGAATACTGCGATTACATGGACATCAGTAATCTAATTATTTACCTTATTCTGAATAAGACAATATTATAATTAAGGTGTTTACATGAGTTGCTTTTAGAATATTCCTTTCATGTTAAAGGTTCTTTCTGGAACCATTTAGACAAAAAGCTTCTTCGTGAAGCACTTTTATTTTTAAGAGTGTAATTGTGGTTTTCCGCTTGAGTTGACAGAATAGTAGTTAGTAGTTGTTTTATATCAGATGAACTGTTGATGCGGCGGATGTTGTTTTGTGTCCGTCTGTAAAATCTCATGTTCTCGTTGTTGATTTTAAATAAAGACTCGGAGCTCTTTTCTGTCAGAACGCAACCAACTTGCGTGAAACTCTTTACTTTAACTTTTAATCTACATCACGTCAGGGAAAGACAAAGAAAAATAAAATATATACAGTATACCAACAACACCCCCCTCAGTGGTCATTATTTAAAATACAAGGGGAAAAAACTTTCATGACACACTGCTTAATAATTTAACAGTCTTTAACAACGGAGGAAAAAACACACATAAGCCCAACAGAAAAAAATAAAACATTGTGATAAGAGTGCTTTCCGACACTCGTGTCCCGTCAGTCTCTTCTGATGAAGCGATGTTGTGATCGTATCAGTCGCTGTCATCGGTTTCTCTCTCAACCCTGATGAACCGACTGATTCCTGTGCTGTGAGAAATGTCAGAATCGAGCGCTTTCCTTTTCTCTCTTCTCTCTGAATAACGGCACACGTCGATCACATCCGACCTTTGCTCCTGTATCTCTCTGTATATCATACGATTGTGTGTTTCTATCATATAAACGTTCAGGATCGACAAGAATCGAAGCCGTCCCTTCAGTATAAGTGTGTGCGCTCAAATAGAAACTAAAAACGAGCGTATCATTATCTTCCATCCTGACCTCACATTTCCATTCCGCTAATGTCTCTGATGTCAAGCTGTCAATCAAATCCACAGCACCGCCTCCCTCTGAAGTGAGCCCCGCCCACTCCTCCCCCCTCTTTAATTAATTGGCTGCTTGCGGTGATTGACAGTTTTATTTCAGGTCGCCTAGGAAAATAAATCCTGATGGCAGCCGGTTGATCATTACATCACTGACATACACTATATTGCCAAATGTATTGGGTCGCCCCCTTCTAATGAACAGGTTTGACTACTCATCACCAAACACCAATGACTTGTACATATGGGTTCAGTCATTTTAGACACTTACAAAACTGTTGCAACAGAGATGGAAATACAATTTTTAAATACATGAATTATGTTCTCATCGTTGTTGCCACAGATTTGGAAGTGCATTTTTCTGTTCTAAAGAAGGGGGTGCCAATACTTTTGTCTATATAGTGTATGTACAAGTCATTGGTGTTTGGTGATGAGTTTTTGGCTCAAGCTCTGCATTTACAGTCACACCAGAGGTGTTAAACTGGGATTAGGACTTGGTTTTATGCAGACCAGTCAAGTTCTTCCACACTGACTGAATCAATCATTTTCTTTTTGAACCTTGTCTTATACACAGAGACATTGTCATGTTAGAATAGAAAAGAGTCCAAACTGTTGCTATAATATTAGAAGCACACAATTTTCTAGAATATCATTATATGCTTTAACATTAAGATTTGTACTCATAGAAATTACTAAAGTAGTCAAACCTGTTCATTAGAAGGGGGTGCCAATACTTTTGGCAATATAGTGTATATACAGTCAAACAGCAGATATAATTTTTTATATTTTTTCACTAGTGGGCGCAGGACACTATAGTTCATTTATGTAAGTGAGGAGAGCAAAATACAGTAAACTGTGACATATTTCACCCAAATATTCTTCATACAGTGGACTACCAGTAAAATATGGGATTAAAAAATATTCAGACACTTTGACCTGATCATGTTTTGCTGAAGTGTTTTTTCTTTAATTGCTAATGCGATCTTTTTACACACAGACTGAACTAAATGAAGCATTGCTTGGTGATTGGTTGATCTAAACATTGATTTTTTTAACAAAATTTAACAGCTGACAGCTATTCAACCCAATTCATTACATACCTTCCTATCAAAGTTATCTGATATTATCAAGATCAATTTGTTCTGACGCAGTTTAACTCATATTTTAGTACCATTTTCTAAACTATAGAGAATAAACTATGATGTAATGTGAGAAATTTTGAAGGTGTCTGAATAAATTTTGGTTTGTCTGTAACTTATTATCCCAAATTGGCCACACAATGACATTTCCGTGACGGTTCGACTCAGAAAGTTTTGCATTTGTCAAACATCACTCAGGTTTCTATTGGAAATATAAAAATGGTTATTTTAGCCAGAGCAGCTCACAGAAATGACACCCTGGAGCTTTAATAGAAACTCTCATTAAAGCGACTGTGTTTCTGAAGATAAACATGTTCTTGAGCGATCGCTATCTCTGAGAAATGGCTCGCTTCGACCCTCTCTGCGTTGTTCCTGACCTGACTTCTCTCCTCTTGTGTCTCTCACATGTACATGTTTGATGTTAGGAGTGTTTCTGCATGACGTAGGTGTTTTTTTATACATGCACAAGGTTTTGTGTTTCACATCAGCAGACGCGTCAGGAAGCATTGCCGTTTGTGTCGGAAAATTTTAAGGATTTTTTAAAAAAATTTTCATTGTAAAATGTATATTTTTATCTTCTATTAAAAACCATGGCATTTCCACAATTTAATATTAATTACAAATTTATATGTTCAATATTTAATATATAATCTTTATATATTTATATCTAATTTATAGTGCATAATATATAATTTACTGTGTTATAATAGTTATATTTTTCATTTATTTAATTTCCTTTAAAATGTAAATAATATTTTATTACTAATATAATATATAATTCTAATTCTAATATATAAAAAAATGTATAATGATATATTTATGGTATATTATAATATTATAATTTATAATATAATGTTATGTTTATCATTTATTAATTAACCTATGACATTTTGACAATTAAACATTTAAAATTCAAATATTGTATTATTTACATCATCAATACTAATTTATGTTTTCAAAATATAAATATATATTTATAGTGTATAATATTATAATTTATAATGTTTAATTTAATTATAATAGTTACATTTATCATTTATTAATAACCTATGACATTTTGAGTATTAAACATTATGATTAAAATATTATTTTATTACTAACAGTATTAATACAAATGTACATATTTGATATGTAATTTGTAATATATAATTATATATTTATAGTATGTAATATGATAAATGATATTTTATAATGTATACTATTTAATTTAATTTAATTTAATGATAAGATCATAATATAATTTATCATTTATTAATAACCTAAGGCACTTTACCAATTAAGCAAACATTCAAAATTAAAATGGTATTTTATTATTAACACTAATAATGCCAATTTATACATTCAATTTTTTTTTTATGTAGATATAGGTAACCTATGATAATTTAACAATTAAACATTTAAAATTAAAATATAATTTAATTAATAGTATTAATGCCAATTTAGATACTCAATATATAATTTATAAAATATAATTATATGTTATAATAATTTTTAATTATATATTTGTGTAATATTATGATTTCTAATGTATAATATAGAATTGAATTATAATAGTTATATTTCTTTTGTATGACACACTAAACTGAGTAAAATCAGTAATGTGAGTTGGTTGACTGTCCTGTTAATTATATCAGTATTATGTCATGAGGACACGTGGCACATTAATGACTGATTCCTGATGATCACCCAATAATATTTGGATGGGAAACAAATCAATGTGCAGACCGAGATATTAGGAAAGAATTTCCCAGCTCAGAGTCCAGATGATGAGCTCAGAAATTTCTGGATTCGTTTTACTCTGGAGTTCACTGTTTGGTCAATGATTTTTCTAAGTTGTAAATAAAATAAAAGTTCTTGGAGTATGTTCTGAAAGAAAATACTATTTCAGTCTTTCTACTTCACAATTTCATGTTTTATTCAACACATTTGACTGTTTTAAAATTTTAAGTTTTAGTCATTTGTGATGCACTTTCTATTTAGTTTTCATTCATTTTATTTCATCTTTAGTTTTAGCAATTTTAGAAACTAACTTACTGTAAAAAATGTTAAAACAAAAGCTATTGGAGTACATTTTCAGTCTTTCTTCTTCAACATTTCATGTTTAATTTAAAAAAGAAATTGTAATTATTTGTGGAGAATTATATGCAATTTCTGCATGAAGATTGTTCTGCTTAATTTCATTTGCCAGAAAACTGTTTAATGTAATTTTATGTACTCCTGACATTTTTTTTTTGTTTCTATTTAGCTTTCATTATTTTATTTCAGTTTTAGTTTTAGCAATTTCATTACTTAAACTTATTTCAGTTACAGTGTAAAAAAGATTTTTTAAGTTTTAAAGATTATTAGAAGCACTTTTTCAGTCTTTCTTCATCTTATTAAAATTCACATTAATTCAATGCAGTTTCTTTAGTAACGATCTGTGATTTTTTTTATTTATTTTTTTTATTCCAAAAAAAAGTTTTATTTTCAATATTTGCATTCTTATTTGTTGAGCCTGGCTAGCGCTCCCTAGTCCATCCCGGTGGCTCCTGCGGACCCCGATATGAGGTCAGGGTTTTACAGCCCTTACTTCATTGTGCCCAAGAAAAGCGGTGGGTTACGACCGATCTTGGATCTGCGAGTTTTGAACCATGCGCTTCACAAGCTGCCGTTCAAGATGTTGACGCAGAAACGCATTTTCGGGTGCATCCGTCCCCAAGACTGGTTTGCAGTGATCGACCTGAAGGATGCGTACTTTCATGTCTCGATCCTCCTGCGACACAGGCCATTGCTGCGATTCGCGTTCGAGGGTTGGGCATATCAGTACAAGGTCCTGCCCTTCGGGCTGTCCCTGTCACCTTGTGTTTTCACCAAAGTAGTAGAGGCAGCCCTTGTTCCCTTGAGAGAACGGGGGTGCGCATCCTCAACTATCTCGACGATGGGCTCACACTTGCACAGTCTCGCGATCAGTTGTGCGCACACAGGGACCTGGTGCTCAGACACCTCAGCCAGTTGGGTCTTCGGGTCAACTGGGAAAAGAGCAAACTCGTGCCAACACAAAGGATCTCTTTTCTCGGCATGGAGTTGGATTCGGTCAGCCAGACAGCACGCCTCACCCAGGAACATGCTCAGTCGGTGCTGAACTGCCTCAAGACTTTATCAGGCAGGACAGCGGTCCCACTGAATTTTTTTCAGAGGCTCCTGGGGCATATGGCGGCAGCTGCGGCGGTAGTTCCGCTTGGTCTGCTCCATATGAGACCACTTCAGCACTGGCTCCATGGCCGAGTCCCGAGGTGGGCGTGGAGACGCGGTACTCACTGGGTTCAGATTACACCGGCCTGCTGCAGAACCTTCAGCCCGTGGACAGATCCCTTGTTCCTTCAGGCAGGAGTGCCCATGGAGCAGGTATCCAGGCATGCTGTGGTATTCACGGATGCCTCAGCCACCGGCTGGGGAGCCACGTACAACGGGCACGCAGTGTCAGGGGTATGGACGGGTCCCCAACTGCGTTGGCATATCAATTGCCTCGAGTTGCTGGCAGTACGCCTTGCCCTGAGCCACCTCAGATGGCGCCTTCGGGGCAGGGACATTCCGGTCCGCACGGACAACACTGCAACCGTTGCATATATCAACCGGCAAGGCGGTTTAAGCTCCCGTCACATGTCGCAACTCGCCCGCCACCTCCTCCTCTGGAGTCAGAAGCATCTGAGGTCCCTAGAGGGGAGGTCGGTGGGGAAGCATGATCTGGTTGTCAGGTTCTTTAGGGGGGCCAGGAGGTTAAATCCTCCTAGGCCTCCCTCCCTACCGTCTTGGGATTTGGCATTGGTGCTAAGAGCCCTTCAAACTGCCCCCTTCGAGCATTTGCAGTCAGTCGAGTTGAACTTTCTTTCTATGAAAACCCTACTCCTGACTGCATTGGCCTCGATCAAGAGGGTGGGGGACTTGCAGGCATTTTCGGTCGACGAATCGTGCCTTGAGTTTGGGCCGGCTGACTCCAGTGCAACACTGAGACCCCGGCCCAGCTACGTGCCCAAGGTTCCTACCACTCCCTTCAGGGACCAGGTGGTGAACCTGCAAGCGCTGCCCCTGGAGGAGGTAGACCCAGCCCTAGCTTTGCTCTGTCCTGTATGCGCACTGTGACAGTATGTGGATAGAACTCAGAGCTTTAGGACCTCAGAACAGCTCTTTGTCTGTTACGGAGGACAGTAGAAGGGGAAGGCTGTCTCCAAACAGAGGATGGCCCACTGGATAGTGGATGCCATCACCTTAGCCTATGAAGCACAAGGTGTGCCCTGCCCGCTTAGGCTGCGTGCTCACTCCACTAGGAGTGTCGCATCGTCCTGGGCGCTGGCTCGTGTTGCCTCACTAGCAGACATCTGTAGAGCTGCGGGCTGGGCGACTCTTAACACTTTCGCTAGGTTCTATAGCCTGCGTGTCGAACCGGTTTCCTCCTGTGTTCTCACCTCAAACGGGTAGTGGCACTGAGAGGCCTGGTTCAG
>CM041814.1:2402676-2405176 GCA_023376895.1 Aspiorhynchus laticeps
CAAACACATCTCAAAAGCAAACATCTTTGCCATAATATTAATTACTGTTAGATTTGTGTGTGTTACATAGAGAACTGTGTGTTGTGTTTTCATACAAGTGTTTTATGAAACTGAAAACTGAGTCAAAGGCTGAGAATTAGTGTCTGGTTTTGTAGGTTTGGTGTGTTTCTGCTGTTTGAGTGACAGCTTTCAGAAACTGTGTGACAAGGAAAGATTTAGTGTGTAAGCAGCTGAAAAAAGCTGTAAGATCTTCTTTACTGCTCTACTGAAGAACAAAAGTCACCTGCATCTTAGACGGCCTGAGAATGAGTAAAGTTACAGCAAATCTTCATTTTTGGGTGAATGTTGCTTTAAGTTGCAGTGATTGATCTGTTTCTGTCTCTGTGTTTTCAGCGCTCATCATTCCTCTGGTGGACGCTGATGAAGGGAAGGTGATCTCTCTGATTCTGGTGAGTTCTGCTGTAATTTCACACACAATAGTGCTGTAATGATGCCTGTGATCTCTCTCTCTCTCTCACTCTCTCTCTCTCTGTCTCTTTGTCTCTCTCTCTCTCTATTTCAATTCAATTCAATTCAATTAGCTTTATTGGCATGACAAAAGCACATTTTGCATTGCCAAAGCATGCATAGGAGAAGAGAACATACAGGTGCATCTCAATAAATTAGAATGTCGTGGAAAAGTTCATTTATTTCAGTAATTCAACTCAAATTGTGAAACTTGTGTATTAAATAAATTCAATGCACACAGACTGACGTAGTTTAAGTCTTTGGTTCTTTTAATTGTGATGATTTAGGCTCACATTTAACAAAAACCCACCAATTCACTATCTCAACAAATTAGAATACTTCATAAGACCAATAAAAAATTGTTGGCCTTCTGGAAAGTATGTTCATTTACTGTATATGTACTCAATACTTGGTAGGGGCTCCTTTTGCTTTAATTACTGCCTCAATTCGGCGTGGCATGGAGGTGATCAGTTTGTGGCACTTCTGAGGTGGTATGGAAGCCCAGGTTGCTTTGATAGCGGCCTTCAGCTCATCTGCATTGTTGGGTCTGGTGTCTCTCATCTTCCTCTTGACAATACCCCATAGATTCTCTATGGGGTTGAGGTCAGGCAAGTTTGCTGGCCAATCAAGCACAGTAACACCATGGTCATTGAACCAGCTTTTGGTACCTTTGGCAGTGTGGGCAGGTGCCAAGTCCTGCTGGAAAATGAAATCAGCATCTCCATAAAGCTTGTCAGCAGAAGGAAGCATGAAGTGCTCTAAAATCTCCTGGTAGATGGCTGCGTTGACTGTGGACTTCAGAAAACACAGTGGACCAACACCAGCAGATGACATGGCAGCCCAAATCATCACTGACTGTGGAAACTTCACACTGGACTTCAAGCAACTGGAGATTCTGTGCCTCTCCACTCTTCCTCCAGACTCTGGGACCTTTATTTCCAAATGAAATGCAAAATTTACTTTCATCTGAAAAGAGGACTTTGGACCACTGAGTTCTTTTTCTCCACAGCCCAGGTAAGACGCTTCTTCCTTGTCCTGAAGACGTCTGAGCGTGGTGACTCTTGATGCACTGACTCCAGCTTCAGTCCACTCCTTGTGAAGCTCTCACAAGTGTTTGAATCAGCTTTGCTTGACTGTATTCTCAAGCTTGCGGTCATCCCTGTTGCTTGCGCACCTTTTCCTACCCAATTTCTTCCTTCCAGTCAACTTTGCATTTAATATGCTTTGATACAGCACTCTGTAAACAGCCACACCTTTCAGTAATGACCTTCTGTGACTTACCCTCTTTGTGGAGGGCGTCAATGTTCGTCTTCTGGATCATTGCCAAGTCAGCAGTCTTCTCCATTATTGTGGTTTCAAAGAACAAGAGATACCCAGAAGGTATCTGTGGCTCAGTGGTAGAGCATTGCGTTAGCAGCGCAAAAGGTTGTGGGTTCGATTCCCAGGGAACACACATACTGATAAAACATGTATAGCCTGAATGCACTGTAAGTCGCTTTGGATAAAAGCGTCTGCTAAATGCATAAATGTAAATGTAAATGTAAATGTATACTGTATGGATGGTCATTTATTGAAACTCAAATGTAAATATTCTAATATTTTGAGATACTCATTTTTGACTTTCATGAGCTGTAAGCTCTAATCATCAAAATTAAAACAAAAAAACTTTTGAAATGTTTTACTTTACATGTAATGAATCTAAAATATATGAAAGTTTCACTTTTTGAAGTAACTTTTTTCACGACATTCTAATTTATTGAGATGCAACAGTGTATACAACAGTGTGATTTGGAACAATATAGCAATTGAAATAACATTTGAACAAGTAATATTAAAAGAATGACATTAAAACATATGGATACATATATGATATAGTAAAGGTTGTGTAACAAGATTATTTATGTATTTAACTAATAAACTGAATAACAGAAATCAACATTATCTACAGTCATGTGGTTGGTTTGGTGTGATCTCTCTCTCTCTCTCTCTCTCT
>CM041814.1:2410176-2420176 GCA_023376895.1 Aspiorhynchus laticeps
ATTTATCTTATTTTATTAATTTTCCTAAAATTAGATTTGCTTCCTAGTGAAATAATTCATTCATTCATTCCAAAGAATAAGATTCACAAAGTTTAATTTAATTATGTATTTGTTTAATAAATAATTATATATATATATATATATATATATATTAATTTTTAGATTTTTTTTATTTTACATCAGATGCTTTGAAAGCATCTTACGACAAGACTGACAAAGTGAATTCAATTCAGTACAATTCAAGTTTATTTGTATAGCATTTTTGACGATACAAATCGTTGCAAAGCAGCTTTACAAAAAATTTAAGTTTCTACAATATATTTAGTAATAGTTTATGTCAAGTTGATGCACATATGGCAGAAATGTACGGTAAAATCACTTACTGACGTAATCAAACAGACGATGAACACTATTAACAGCAATGATTATACGTTGCAATCAAACTTATGAATGAAAGCAAAGAGAAAGAAACATCAGATTCAATATATTTCTCTACAGTCACATGTTAAATCGATCAGTGTGCTTCTAATGTAATATTCTGCTGTATTGTATAATATATATTGATGACCCTGTCCTCTGATTGGTCAATCCAGTGGCATGTGAATAACACTCTTCAGATGTTGTTATATCCAGTCTGGTGTCGCGTCGTGTCCTTCTGTTAATTAAACATCTGAAGTGTTTCTGTGAGCCGGAGGAATGAAAGCCTGTCGTCCTCCGTTAGCTGTGTTTGTCCTTGTAGTGTTCACTAAAGAGTGTGTATGTCGTCAGAAAACATCACGAACACGACAGAGAGGAATAAAACAGATCTGAATCTGAGTTATTTGGCCTTTTATGAAAATAGATGTGAAGATCAGAAAAAGGGATTGAGATTCCATTCCTGTCTTTACAGATCAAAGGACTGAGATATGAAAACAAAATGTATGTGAAATTTAGTTAGCAGGAAAAAATAAAAGTAATCAAACAATCAAAAAAAAAAAAGCATCTTTAAAACTAAAAGAAAAGTCACTTACAAAACGAGATTAAACATTAACATTAAATAAATCTGACCAAAATGTCTCAAGTGAATGAATCTTCCTCAGAAGAGACAAAAACAGCAACTCACTTCAATGTCTGACTTACAGTATATTATAATTACGTCCATAAGCTCATTAGTCACTCATTAATCTGTTGTTTGAGCTCTTCATATTTAAGAGAACTAAATACCTTCATATTAAACTCTCAGCTTCAGATCTAAATCCATGGTGGAAGAAAGTAGTTATTCACACAGGATGTTTTATAAGACACTTAATGGTAGTTTCTTATTTATTTACACACTTGTGTCATTGAATTGTTGTATAAATGCAATATCAGACTCGTAGCCGTGTGATATCGCTCTATATCAGCATGGCTGTGATTTTACATAGATTTACACTTTCTAGATAAACATTACTACCTGTGAATGTCAGAATGCAAGTAACACTGTTTATATTGTGTGTGTCTGTGTGTGTGTGTGTGTGTGTCGTTAGCTCACCGTGGCCTGTAAGCGAGTCCGAGCCATTCAGAGATGCTCCAAACAGCCACACGCTCAATCCCACAATGCATCATCGGAGCCCAAAGCCAGCGCACAGGCGGAGGACTACAGAGAGCTCGACCGCAAGATCCTACGGCTGTGTGGTGAGAAACACACAACACACACACACACACACATAGACACACACACACACAGACACACAAGCACAGACACACACACACACACAAACACACACACACAAGCACAGACACACACACACACACACACACACACACACACACACAAGCACAGACACACACAGACACACACACACACACACACAAACACACACACACACACACACACACACACACACACACACACACATAGACACACACACACACACACAGACACACACACACACACAAATACACAACACACACACCTGTGTTACTGTCGTATTAAAGAGCTCTGAAATAAAAGCATATGATATTCTATGTGAAACATAGGCTCATTGGAAATACATGCCTCTACCTACATTTCTGCGAAACTCAAAAAACGTACCTGTACACATGAATCGCTGCAGTTTCCAGTTCAAATGAAAACTAAAAATTTTATTCCCTTTCACACAAAATATGATTTGCAGATCCACAGTTTCGATTAATAAAGCCTTATTTTCGCATAATTACTTGAGGATATTATGTTATGAATTCAAAACAATTTTAACATGCTGCGAGATTTGAAAACTGATACTGTTGAACGTTGTCCTTCATGTACAGCTTCATATGCATGAGTTTTCCAACCCTGTGAAACTACGATTCGACAAAGTTCGAGTTCAATTTATTTATATAGCACTTATAAAAACAGCCACACGACTGAACAAAGTGCTCTACAGAGATTCAGAAAAGAATAAAATAAAATGTAGAATTCAGCACAATTAAAACAAGGTCTAGCCCCAATGACATAATGACTAAAATTGAACAAAACAAGGGAAACGGAGTACACACACTTAGAAGACAAAATACTAGGCAAAGACCATAATAGAAAATTATTTATAAGCCAGGGAAAACAGATATGTTTTTAGGAGAGACTTAAAAGTGGTCCGAGAAAACAGCTCAAATCTGCATAAGGAGGTTAAAATAGCACGGCTGCATCAACAAATGTGTTTTTATATCACATTTGTATTTGTTAACACTATCGGGTTTAGGATTGGGTTTGTTTTAGGGAATATTTCCAACACGATACAGCATTAACTTTTAGTGACACTCCTCAGATATTTGAATTATGAACCATCGCAATACGTACCTGAAGCAACGTAATACAAACACAGCAATACGTGCTAGAGATATATCGATACTGATGTGAGTATCCAAATAAAAAATATCGATACTAAGTTGTTTTATTTACCAGTGATTTTGTTTAACCAAATAAATTTAATGCATACAATATGCATTGAATTGGACGAATAACCTATGTTAGTGAATAATTGTGTATTGGACTATTTTCCTGCTCATCTGAACACATGCAAATGTTGGTTGCAAGGCAGAATCAATCAATCAATCACAGAGAGCGTTCACTTACTTCTGAGAGTGCATTCAAACAGAGCTGTGTTCCCCAAAAGTATCATAAGAAAGCACTGATGTAGAGGTCTGCACGGGACTGTTTTTAAGTCCCACTCCCACCCGCGAGGTTATATCCCGTACCCACCCGATCCCGCGATATATTCACTCTTTGTTCACCCGCTGTCCGCTTTGAATCATTTTCTTCCTGACCCGACTGTTCCCGCTAAATTTAGATCCAGAATCACACATTTAAAATTCCCTCTACTGAAAGAAAGAGAGATAGGCTAACAAATAAAAGTGTAGTATGCACAAAATTGTATTTGTTATTTTATTCGTCTTGTCAGGATACAATTCGTTTAACATTTATAACACGTGTCAAGAGAGAAAAAAATGTAGGTTGTACAAAAATGGCCTATTATAATTTTATTCGTCTTGTCAAAATACTAAATTCGTTTAACATCTTGCTGTAAACATAGCAACAAAATAAATAAATAAATAAATTCGACATCTGTCATTTAAAATGATAGGCTAAGCAAAATATAAACAAAACCGAGTTGAACGTTCTTCAAGGACAGCGCATCCACACTTTACTCCATCTTTATTCTGCTCTGTCACTCATCAACAACCTGCCTGTTCTGTCTGCAGGCCGTATATTCACCACTGGTAGGCTCGCCTGCTCTGAGCATCGTTATGCACATGCTGCGCACAGACCTCGCAAATAAAACGAAGCACTGGTTCATGCATGCAGCGCGTGCATAACTGTCCGAGTGCAGGCTGTACCGGTGCTTGATAAGAATAAAGCGCAGATATGCTGTTCTGAAAGGACGTCGGGAACGGGATATTGTTAGACCGCCCGCTGCCGTTCAAATTGCACCAGAGTTACCAACCGCTACCGCGTTTTATTCAGGAATTTAATCCCGCGTCGCAAGAAATCTGGTCGGGATGCAGACCTCTACACTGATGCTTTTGGGAACAACAGCCCAGAACAATGCTTATCAGAGGATTACATTTTATATATTATATATATGTTTGAGTTATTTCACAATAAACACATTTAAATTGTAGCCTACATAGTTTGTGCAATTACATTTATTTAAATTGAACGTTAAAAGTTAATATTGATCATGTTCTATTCTGTAATGTTAGTATAAATCATACACTGTCAGAATAAAAAACAGTGCAGCGACATCGGCGATACCGGTCTTTAAAAGTATCGGTATTGTTATCGTATCGATATCAATGATACTGGTCTTTAAAAGTATCGGTATCAGTATCGATGTCGACGATACTGGTCTTTAAAAGTATCGGCATCGATGTCGACGTCGATGATACTGGTCTTTAAAAGTATCGTTATCGGTATCGGTATCGATATCAATGATACTGGTCTTTAAAAGTATCAGTATCGGTATCGTATTGATGTCGACGTCGACGATACTGGTCTTTAAAAGTATCAGTATCGGTATTGTATTGATGTTGACTTCGACGATACTGGTCTTTAAAAGTATCGGTATCAGTAACGATATCGATATCAATGATACTGGTCTTTAAAAGTATCGGTATCGTTATCGGTATCGATATCAATGACACTGGTCTTTAAAAGTATCAGTATCGGTATCGATGTCGACGATACTGGTCTTTAAAAGTATCTGTATCAGTATCAGTATCGATATCGATGTCGACGATGCTGGTCTTTAAAAGTGTCGGTATCATATCAAAAACAAAATAAGTGGTATCGCCCATCCCTAATACGTACCTATTTCAACGTAACAAAATCGTGCCAGGGTCACGTATTGAACCTGCATTTTAGTGCCACTCACTGGACATTTCACTTTGAAACTGCCACAAAACGTGTAGTAAGGTACGTAATAACGGTGTTGCAGAAATGCATTTAGAGGCATGTATTTCGAATGAGCCTGGGTTGTCTATGTGATATAATGTAATGTAAAATCTCACTCACTGTAAGTGTGTGATTGACAGGTGAGCTGTATGACCTGGACGCCATCTCCCTGCAGCTCAAAGTCATCAATTATGTAAGTACAAACTCATAACCAGAGCTGGGTACATTACTTACAAATTGTAATCTGTTACTGAATCCAAATTACATTACAAAAATGTAGTTAGTAACGTAATCCATTACATTACACATTTTAGGTTATGTAATCAGACTACTTTTGGATTACTTTATCACATTGATTTAAGTAGAATAATCTTGTACCATATCAATATAAAAATACAAAGAGTAAGAAAATATGTTCCATTGGTTGTTTTTAACAACATGAAGTGCATTAAACATGACATTATGTCAAACTGGGTTTGTGAAAGAACTGCAAGGGGTTTATGAGTTTAATGAAAAGCTAATAATTATAATGAAATCATAAAACAAATCATTTGAAAACGAATCGAAATAAAACTATTTTGTTTGTTTACCTGCATGTCATGTGACCATAACCAACGTCAGAGAACCATGAACATGCAAATGTGATACTTCATTATTAAAATATTTATTTTAAAATCTCAGGGGTACTTCATATATAAATATATTAGGTGAAAGAGGATCAGATGACAAAAAAAGTTGAATTTGTGCATTCTAATATGTTTGAAAGACAAACACCTTCCAAAGTAATACATGGGAAAATAACCGAATGAGTGATAATTCATATGTTTTCATCAGTACTTCATGCAATGTTGAAACTATTCTTAACCTGAAATTATTTTTGTAAATCCAATGGTCAAATGCTGTATAGCCACCTGACTAATGACTGATCTCTGTGTGAATGTCCACAAAACACTTTCTGAGTGTATATAAGCAGTAGGCTGTTTTAGAAATTAAAATTTAAAAGATGAAAAAGAGGAATTAGGGAGAATCAATAAATTATGAATAAATTATTGCTATTGTATAAATAATATGTAATCATGTAATCCATAAAAAAGTAACTGTAGTCTGAATACGAGGATTTTAAAATGTAATTTACTCTAATTACAAGTAATTTTTGGAATCTGATTACTTAATCCAGATTACATGTAATCAGTTACTACCCAGCTCTGCTCATAACACACCTGTGCTGAAATACAGAGAACAGCAGGACGGATCTGTTTTCCTGGTTTATTGCAGCGAGAGTCCTGTGTGTTTATGAATGATGAAGGTCGACTGGCTTTTATTTACGGCTGAGATTCTGATAAGAGTGTTATTGAGACGCCTGCAGCTCCTCGTGAAGGTCACTGATCTACAGTCCCTCTGGACTCTCATTCAATTACAACTAGGCAAAGAAACAAGCTCACAAAACAATTAACCTCAGTCACAAGTCAAACACACACACACTTCTATTCAGTGTCGTTAGACTTTGTGTTGAGAGGGAACAGAATTAATTGTTTTACAGACGACGGCTCTGTTTCCAAACCTAGTGAGCTGCCTACATAGACAGCATGTGAAGAACTGTTACAAACGTTCTTACAGTAACATTAATGGAACGTTCATTCAAAGTTATCTGGTCTTTAATAATGTTCTTAAAACACTAGCATAAAAACATTATTTATATAAAAAAAAAAAAAAAATTTTCTTAAACATGTTCATCTAACATTTTTTAAATGTTGCTACTTGTTTCATAACAAAAGTAAAGTTCCCACATTGTTTGCAAAATGATCAAATGGAATGTTCCCTTAACGTTCACATTACCAGGATTTTGTTTTTTGTTACATTTTTAACATTCAGAACATAATGAACATAATGCTTTCATAACTTAACCTGTTAACCAGCACCCCCCATATTGGGAATCACAGCTGAACATGACTAACTAATTTAAAATGGTAACAGCTCCTGACTTCAGTGTGCCACACACACACACAATTGTGGTGTCTTTGGAAAGAAGACCCTTTGGCCTTTACTATCCATCATCCAGAGTTGATAATGCTCAAAAATATAAAAAGTTATAGACACTGAAGTGCCTTGATAAAAATTGTACCACACTGAATTTTTTGGGGAATGTTAGCAAAATATTAGAACACGTTTTATTTTATTTTAAACTGCCTGATTTTTATTTTATTTGTTTTTATTTTATTTTTATTTGTTTATTTATTTATTTATTTTTATCATTTTTTTATTTTTATTATTATTATTATTATATATATTTTTTATTATTTTTTTTTATTTTTTTGTGTCATGGATAAATGACATTCATGACCTGTACTTGCTGTACACATTAGAGTTATGACTGCTTTATGTATTATTGCCAAACACTATTTTATTTAATTTAATTTTATTTTATTATTTTATTTTATTTTTGTGTCATGGATAAATGACATTCATGACCTGTACTGGCTGTACACATTAGAGTTATGACTGCTTTCTGTATTATTGCCAAACACTATTTTATTTAATTTAATTTTATTTTATTATTTTTTTTTATTTTTTTGTGTCATGGATAAATGACATTCATGACCTGTACTGGCTGTACACATTAGAGTTATGACTGCTTTCTGTATTATTGCCAAACACTATTTTATTTTATAAATTATTTTTTTGTTTATTTTTATTGTATTTATGTTTTTGTTGTGTCATGCATAAATAGCATTATATTTAACTTCCTCATACATGAACACACAAGACTCTCACTGCAGTACACGAGGAAAACAGATCAGTTCTGCTGGAACAACGCAGTGATTAAGGATTGGATGTTGCTCTAAAATTAACGTTCCCATAATGTCTGCAAAATGTTCAGATGTAATGCTTCTGTAATGTTTCTTAACCTAACCCTTACCAAGAAAAACATTGTAAAACATTTAAAACCTGGACGTTTAAAATGTTCAGAAAATAACATTTTCATAATAATGTAATGGCAATTTTAGCAAAAAAAAATATTTTTGTGAGCTGTAATTGTGCTTTCTGTGACATTTAGGGGACAAACTATCATTATCTTGGTATAAAAACAACAGAAGTCAATGTACAATCACAAGAAGGTACAAATCTAAATGCAGTCAGATCAGCAGATGAGTTTGTCGTGTCGTTTGGAGCAGGACGGCTGATTTATGTTCACTTACTGGTCATAATGTTTATTGCTGCCCGCTGTTACGGAAATTAAAGTGTGTGTGTGAGAGAGAGAGAGAGAGTGTGTGTGTGTGTGTTTGTGTGATTTGTGTTGTACAGGTCAGTGCCTGAAGGATCATTTGCATAATAAGCTTATCTGTATTTATTCAGATTGTTTCAATTCAATTGTAGAAAAGAAAGGACACACACACACACACACACACACACACACACACACACACACACACACACACACAAACACGTACACACACACACACACACACACACACACATCTCTGTTTTTGTCTTTGTTTTCAACGTTTCTAACCCATCTGTGAATCACATTATCAAATACATTCAAAACAACTGTTATAAAATTCAAATACATCATAAAATGAGTTTGTTTGAACAATATATCAAGAATAATCTTTATCAATATTGTTAAATATATAACCTAGACTGTGTACTAAATATTTATGCCATGATGTGTTATTTACACATGTATTATTTTATTAAACTGCTTGTTTTTGTATTTTATTTTATTTTATTAAACTGCTTGTTTTTGTATTTTTTTATTTTATTAAACTGCTTGTTTTTGTATTTTTTATTTTATTAAACTGCTTGTTTTTGTATTTTTTTATTTTATTAAACTGCTTGTTTTTGTATTTTATTTTATTTTATTAAACTGTTTGTTTTTGTATTTATTTTATTTTATTAAACTGCTTGTTTTTGTATTTTATTTTATTTTATTAAACTGCTTGTTATTTTATTTTATTTTATTTTATTAAACTGCTTGTTTTTGTATTTTATTTTATTTTATTAAACTGTTTGTTTTTGTTTTTTATTTTATTTTATTAAACTGCTTGTTTTTGTTTTTTATTTTATTTTATTAAACTGCTTGTTTTTGTATTTTTTTATTTTATTAAACTGTTTGTTTTTGTATTTTTTTATTTTATTTTATTAAACTGTTTGTTTTTGTATTTTATTTTATTTTATTAAACTGCTTGTTTTTGTATTTATTTTATTTTATTAAACTGCTTGTTTTTGTATTTTATTTTATTTTATTTTATTAAACTGTTTGTTTTTGTATTTATTTTATTTTATTAAACTGCTTGTTTTTGTATTTTATTTTATTTTATTAAACTGTTTGTTTTTGTATTTATTTTATTTTATTAAACTGTTTGTTTTTGTATTTTATTTTATTTTATTAAACTGTTTTTGTATTTTATTTTATTTTATTTTATTAAACTGTTTGTTTTTGTATTTTATTTTATTTTATTTTATTAAACTGCTTGTTTTTGTATTTTATTTTATTTTATTTTATTAAACTGCTTGTTTTTGTATTTTATTTTATTTTATTAAACTGCTTGTTTTTGTATTTTATTTTATTTTATTAAACTGTTTGTTTTTGTATTTTATTTTATTTTATTAAACTGCTTGTTTTTGTATTTTATTTTATTTTATTAAACTGCTTGTTTTTGTATTTTTATTTTATTTTATTAAACTGCTTGTTTTTGTATTTTATTTTATTAAACTGTTTGTTTTTGTATTTTTTTATTTTATTAAACTGCTTGTTTTTGTATTTTATTTTATTTTATTAAACTGCTTGTTTTTGTATTTTATTTTATTTTATTAAACTGTTTGTTTTTGTATTTTTTTATTTTATTAAACTGTTTGTTTTTGTATTTTTTTATTTTATTTTATTAAACTGCTTGTTTTTATTATAATTTTATTTTATTATCTTATCACATTTGTTTTATGTTGTTGTTGTGTCATGCATAAATGACATTCATGACATAGACTTGCCTTACACACAGACGTTTGAGTCGTAACCCCTCTCTGCGTTATTGCCAAACACAATTTCATCTCCAGAATGCAATAATCCCTGAACTGATATGATTACATTACGCCGTTCAGTCTGAATTAAGA
>CM041814.1:2425176-2435176 GCA_023376895.1 Aspiorhynchus laticeps
TTGGTTTTGGAAACTCTTTCATAAACTGGTTAAAAATATTATATAACTCTCCAAGAGCATGTGTCAGGACAAATGCCCAAACGTCCTCTAGCTTCTATCTTAAGAGGGGCACCAGGCAGGGATGCCCCCTCTCCCCCTCACTGTTTGCAATTTTTATTGAACCACTAGCAGCAGCAATTAGACAGGCAACAGTGATTAAAGGCATTAAATGCAAGAATGTAGAACATAAAATTAGTCTTTACGCAGATGATGTGTTACTTTTTCTTCAACATTCACAAACCACTCTCTCTGAGGTAATTACATTAATAAACTCTTTCTCAAGAGTCTCAGATTATTCAATAAACTGGTTAAAATCAACAGTTCTTCCAATTAATTGCTCCTTCCAGAATTCTTCCACTCCACTGCAATCTGGAAATATTAAATATTTAGGTATTAATGTTTCTCCTAAACTGGCAGATTTGATTAAATTAAACCACATCCCACTTTTAAAGAAGGTAGAAGATGATCTAACCAGATGGAGGTCTCTACCCATATCACTCATGGGAAGAGTCGCCTCAATAAAAATGATGATTTTGCCAAGAATTAATTATTTATTTGCAATGATCCCAAGCAAACCACCACCTGACTGGTTTAGATCTTTGGACTCCTCCATCTCTAAATTCCTTTGGAAAGGTAAACCCCCGCGTATTAGCTTAAAAACGCTGCCCCCATCTGGAACAATCCTGACATATTGCTAAACAACAATATGATAAACTTCACAGATTGGAGTTGTAAAGGTATTAAATACCTGGAACATATATTCGAAGGGACAGACTTTATTCCCTTTGACAAATTAATTAAACAATATGGGATTAATAAGAACAGATTTTTAGAATATCAACAAATTAAATCTATTGTAAAAAGGAAATTTAAGTCTAATCATATCAATTTACAAATACCACCAAGTGTGTCAGATTTTCTTAATCTCAAAACCCCCAAATTAATGTCTAAAATATACAGGGCACTTTCCAATATAGATGAATCAGTATCACTTCCTATTGCAAAATGGGAAGCAGATCTATCAGTAAACTGGGACCATAATTTCTGGTCTCAGATATGTTTAAAAACCTTTGAACTGATTAGAAATCCTGGATTACAATTAATACAATACAAAATTCTGCATAGAGTGCACTACACAGGTCATCGGATGTTCAGGATGGGTTTTACAGCTTCTAACAACTGCTCACACTGTAAAGGCAATACACCTGACAATTACATCCACGCTCTATGGTTCTGTCCACCTGTTCAGAGGTACTGGTACAGGATTTGTGAAGACTTATCAAAGTGTCTTAAATGCTCTATTCCAGCCTCTCCTTTAGTCTGCTTGTTGGGCGACCTAGATGGTGTCACTACAGAAGATAACACAATCCACATGGCTTTCACTGCCCTATGCATTGCTAAGAAGACTGTCCTCATGAACTGGAAAAATAAAAATAATCTTAATATCAACCAATATAGAGATTATTTGTGGGATTATATTAGCCTTGAAACAGCTTCTGCTGACACATTAGATCAATCTATCTGGGCTCCTTTGATCAGCTCCATCACCTAGTGTGGGTGGGGGTCCCGATTCTGTCCGGCTGTGGTTTTTGTTGTTGGCGTGGGGTGGCAATATGGGCCTGGGGCATCTGGGGGTGGGTTTCTTGGGGGGTTCGGCGCTGGGGCTGCGGCCTTGGCCTGGATGGGGTATTGGTGACTCTTGAATGCTGTTTCTCTGGCGGCGGCATGCGGCGCTGCTGGGGATGCCTGTGCCGGCGGACGTAGGTTGCCAGCCTGGCGGCCGCACTGTTCCGGGGTTGGTCCGGGGGGGGGTTTGGGGATCTGGGGACGCTCTGCCTCCGACTTGGGGTTACGGCTGGGCCTGGGGGGCTTGGGTCCTGGTTGGTGTGCCGCCGGGAGTATGGGTTGGTGCATGCGCTTGGGCCCGGCTCTGGTGTGGGGGTCTTCGATGCATCGGTGCCTCCGCAGGGGGGGGGGGGGTCCAATAGAGGCGGGGTATACGGGCTTTACCTGGGTGTCTTATTGTCTTATGTAGTTTGGGAACTGACTGGATGATGGGGTGGGGTAGTTTTTCCTCTGCTGTGGGGTCTGGTGGGCCGCCCTGGGCTGCCATGGGCCCTGGTCTGGATGGGCCTGGGCCCCCCGCCCTGGGCAGATTTGGGGTAACGGGGGTGCCTATGGGGGTCAGCGGGGGAGCTGGCTCCAGAGGGGGGGGTATTTTGCCCCCTCTGATGTTTTCCTCCCCATCCCTAAGGCTTCACTTCTCCCGCTCCATCACACCAACACATAGGTAGGGTTTTGAGGTGCGGGTGAGTCGCTGGGATGCGGGGGAGGTGGTACTCCTCTGTCTCCTCGTGGCCGCCTGCATCTCAATTACACATTACAGCTTAGACATTCTCATTACTTACTGTCACATGACATATACATATAGGGCCTTGGGGGTGGGCACACTGAATGGCATCCGGAGGGCGGTCTGTTCATTCAGCCTTCCCTCTGGTGCCAGTGCCCACTTCTCAATTTTAAGTTGCACATAGACATTGAGGGCTCTAGGGAGGGGACGAGCTGACACAAGCTTGTGGAGGGTGCCCCTCCCCTGTTTTAAAGCACCCCTGTTTTAAAGCACCTTAGAACAACACACACCAACACTACATTTGAGCGGGTGGGGTGAAGCATGGGGTCGTCTTTTTTTTTTTCCTTTTTTTTTTTTTTCTCACACCCCTGTTCTCTGTTCTCTGTCTGGGGCCGGGGGCTGTGAGGATGAGCTGGCCGCCCGGTCGGGGTCTGGGCTGTTGATTTTCTCTGCTGCTGCGGGGACCGGGGTGGTCTTCCTGTCCCCACGCCGGAGCGAAGGGGGTTTAGCTCCGGGATCGGGCGCTGGCTACCCCTCTGGGGGTGGTGGTGCCTGGACCTAGGAGTATAGAGTGCATATGGGGAGTGTGAGTGTGGGTACCGTGTCCATTTTTGTGTGTCTACATGTGGGGCGAAGGTGTGAATATTCGTTTGCGTGCATGAGGGTGGGAGCATATGCTTGTGTATATGTGTGCTTGTCGTCTACGTCTATGTGTCAGGTCGGGCCTTAGACTCCGCCTCACTCATCATCTTAGTCGACCCCCACAACACCACCATGCCCTGCCGGTGGAGGATGCCGCCGGTGCGTTGGTGATTTCTCGCGCCGGGGAAGGATGCTCGGGCGAGCGCCGGCCCACTCTCGGCGGTCGATTGGCGGGGCCTGGCCCTACTGGCCTTGCTGGGCCCCGATTGTGGGGTGGGGGGCATTTGGGTCTCCGGGCCCAGGGCCCGGTCCGCCCTGGTGTGGTCGGCTGCCGGTGGAGCCTGCGGGCTTGCCGCCACGGCACCCTGGGGCGCCTACACTGTGGCTGTCGAAGGTCCCGCCTTCGGGCTCTCCTCTGCCCTTTTTTGGGTGGAGGCCGCGGTTGTCCCTGCGGTGGTTCTCCTGGGGGTCCCGTGCCCTGGGGGGCCTCCGGATGTTTGGGGCCCGGGTCTTTTCCGTGCCTGCTTCATGCCTTGCGGGATGGGGCTGTTGTTCCCCACACACACTATTAAACATTTACATGGAGGAACCTTATGAACACAAGCGCGCTCACACACACAGGTGTACACTCAAGCATTCACATTGGTGTAAAAACAGGTGCTCACAGACACACATTGTCTTGATCTGCTGTTGCTTCAAAACTTATTTTGTAATATTAGTTATGTGTGCTGCTCAATAACATTTAACATTTAGAATTTATTGTGATTTATACAGATGTTGGTTGTTGCTGCAGTCTCTTTGATGTTGTGTCTTCGGTTGTTTTCTCTTTTTGTCAGCAGGTATTGAAGCAAATTGTCTGTTTTTTTTGTTTTTTTCTCTCTCTCTCTATCTATCCCCCATTCTCCTTTTTTCTCTCTCTCTCTTCCCCTTCTTTGTTGACTTTCCCCACAACCTTTTTTTTTTTTTTTTCTCTTTCCTCTCTTCTTTCTCTCTCTTGTTCTCTCTGTCCCCTGGTCTTGTCTGTCACAGTGTGGTTAAGTAAAAGGGTCTATAAAATTAAATTAATTAATTAATATAAAAAAAAAAAAAAAAATATATATATATATATATATATATATATATGTATATATATATATATATATATATAAAAAAAATATATATATATTTAATTAAAAAGAAAAAAGGCTGTGAATGATGATAGTATAGCCATGCATATGTACTGTCATGTGTTATCTGTGCTACTGACAGGCCAAAAAAAAAAAAAAAAAAAAAAAAAAAAAAAAAAAAAAAAAAAAAAAAAAAAAAAAATGAATAACAGACAAACACAACTAAAATAATGAACTTAATTTGGTGTCCCATTATTGTGTTTATAGCAAAAAGCACAAATCTCATGTTCTTTGAAGAGATAAACTATTATGTATACTATATTTGCATAATTGATTCTGTTAATATTCTGTTTATTACCGTGAAGCTGTATTGTATAAAGTGCTATAAAATATTAGAAAAATATCAAACAAATCATTTAATTTTAACCCAGTTACAAATTCTAATTTTTACAAAGTCTTATTTTTTATGTCATTCCAACATTTTTAACAAAGATATTCATTGGTATGGTAATTTTAGATATTTATTTAATGTTTATTGCTGTAACAAATAAAAAAAAAACACATAAATTATGTTTTTAAATGGTATTCACACATCACATAAAAAACAAAAAACTCAAAAAACTCAAATTAAAACCAAAGAAATTGTTGCTTGAGATAAAAAAAATAAACTGAAATAAAATATAACATTTTATAAAGACATTTATTTCAGCTTGTTGCCAAGTAAACATTTCTCCTTTTCATTTAGATTAACTAAAATAACTATAACTAAATAAATTACAATTAATAATAAAAAATACAACATTACTAAAACTTTAACTACAATTAAAATAAAAACAAAATATAAAAATAAAAACAAATTCAAAATATTAACAAAAATTCCAACAGTATATAAATGATGCTAAAATAACACTGATCTCTTATAAAATGTAAAATAACACATTCATATGTGTCTCTGGAGCACAAAAGCAGTCATAAGTAACACAGGTATATTTGTAGCAATAACCAACAATACATTGTATGGGTCAAAATTATTGATTTTTCTTTTATGCCAAAAATCATTAGGATATTAAGATCATGTTCCATGAAGATATTTTGTAAATTTCCTACCGTAAATATATCAAAACTTAATTTTTGATTAGTAATATGCATTGCTAAGAACTTCATTTGAACAACTTTAAAGGTGATTTTCTCAATATTTAGTTTTTTTGCACCCTCAGATTCCAGATTTTCAAATAGTTGTATCTCAGCCAAATATTGTCCTATCATAACAAACCATACATCAATGGAAAGATTATTTATTCAGCCTTCAGATGATGCATAAATCTCAATTTTGAAAAATTGATCCTTATGACTGGTTTTGTGGTCACATAATATTTAGCTGCTGATTTAGTATTAGTAAGTGCATTAATATGGTGTTTGTATGTGTTGTGTTTTGAGGTACATGGAGGCGGATGAGCATGTGATCCAGCACTGTTTCTGTTACACGTCGACGGTCCTCACCAGCACACTGGCCTTCCAGAAAGAGCAGAAACTCAAGTTTGAGTGTCAGGTGAGAAGATGACAAACTGACTTAAAAAATACACCTGTCATCATTTACTCACCCTCATGTCGTTCCAAACCGGTATGAGTTTCTTTCTCCTTTAGAGCACGAAAGAAGATATTTTGAAGAATGTTGGTAACCAAACAGTTGACGGTAGCCATTGACTTCCATAGTATGTACATTGGTGGCCAAAATTATTATAACACTAGTATTATCAGCAGCTAAAAAATGGTTTTAAGTCAGTTATTTCTATCTTTTGCTGTAGTGTGTCAGTAGGAAATATCAGTTTACATTTCCAAACATTCATTTTGCCATTAATTGTAATAATCCAGTGAGATTTTTGAGATCTGATCTGATCATCATCAGTCTGTCTGGAGTCACATGAAGAAACAGAACAAACTGAGACTAAATCCAGAAGAACTGTGTCTCAAGACGCTTCAAGAAACCTCCTGCAAAGCTACAGAGCTGTTAACAGTTTTAGACACTTGTGCAAAAATGCTGTCAAATGTAATGTCATAAATAGATTTTCTTCCAATTAACTTCTATTAACTAAAGTAAATCAACATTTGCTGTGAGCATCATTTGTGTTTAAAGCAGGTTTTGTCCTCGGTGCAATTGAGCAGAGTCTCTCAGGAGCTTTGCAGGAGGTTTCTTGAAGCGTGTGTGTGTGTGTGTGTGTGTGTGAGCAGAGTTTCTCTGTAGCTTTGCAGGAGGTTTCTTGAAGCGTGTGTGTGTGTGTGTGTGTGAGCAGAGTTTCTCTGTAGCTTTGCAGGAGGTTTCTTGAAGCGTCTTGAGACACAGTTCTTCTGGATTTAGTCTCAGTTTGTTCTGTTTCTTCATGTGACTCCAGACAGACTGATGATGATCAGATCAGAGTAAAATATCACTGCATTATTACAATTAATGGCTAAATTAATGTTTGGAAATGTAAACTGATATTTCCTTCTGACACACTACAGCAAAAGATAGAAATAACTGACTTAAAACCATTTTTTAGCTGCTGAAGACACTAGTGTTCTAATCATTTGGGCCACCGCTGTAAGTCAATGGCTACCATCAACTACTTGAATAGAACTCCATTGCATTTCATTGCACTCAACTGAATTGAACTGAACTGAAAGTGAGAGAGAGTGATGGACTCTATATGGACAGCTCTGGGAGTCTCACAGTATCCAGAGTGCTGTGAAATCCCACAATGCACCAGGAATAGCACATACTGCCCTGACCCTTTAACACACACACACACACACACACATACACACACACGGTTGTTTTCTGACTCTTATTTGTCGTATTGTTCCTCAGGCTCTGCTACAAGTGGCTAAAAACCTCTTCACGCACCTCGGTGAGTCATGAACGCATCATAATTCATGTTCCTGATCTGACTGTCAATGATTCATCAGTGACGCTGTTACAAAGAAAAACATGTCTTTTCATAATCTATCTTCAGTGGTTAATAGATTTCTTCACCTCTGAAACAATTATCATTT
This sequence comes from Aspiorhynchus laticeps, assembly GCA_023376895.1. Taxonomy (NCBI): domain Eukaryota; kingdom Metazoa; phylum Chordata; class Actinopteri; order Cypriniformes; family Cyprinidae; genus Aspiorhynchus; species Aspiorhynchus laticeps. Next base: position 2,432,344 of record CM041814.1, read on the forward strand.
TTACTGATGTCATGAAGGCCGTATGATGCTGGTTAATGTTAACTAGTAGCCCGTTATCTGCAGTGTGTTATAGGGTGCTGTTTTAGGTGATGCATCTTTATAAAGTCTTTAATCTAGTTGTTTAGTAGTTTAATGCTGGATAAAGTGATAACACTTTACAAAAAGGCTCAATTAGTTAACATGAGTTAACTGCACGAGTTAGCGTAAACTAACAATGAAAAGAAGCATTTATTAATCTTAGACTTATAACATTTATTAATAGATGTTAAAGTTATTTAAATTATTTTAAAAGTAAACTTTCTACATAATTACTATACAGTATATATATAAATCATATATTTGAATGCATTGCATTTCATTCAAATTAAGTGCATTGAATTAAACAGCCTTGAATTTAATTGCATTGAATTAAATTGAATTGATTTTAATTGCATTGAATTAAATTGAATTTTATTTCATTGCATTGCACTGCATTAGTTAACATTGACAATTAACAATGAAAAATACATCTAAAGCATTGAATAATCTTAACAAATTATTTTAGCTACATTTTGTTTTTAATTTGAAAGTTAGTCAGCTAAATTTGTTTATTTAAATGTAGCTAAGATAAATTGATTGCAACCACTTACCTTATTTTTTTTTAGTAAATTCAATTAATATTTTTTTTTCAGTGTATACCTGTAATATTAAATTGTTAATATTATTGAATAGACCTGAGCTGACATAAGCTAACAGTTGTTTTTTATTAAGTAATGTTTACAAAGATGAATAAATAGTGCAGCACATTGTTAGTTAATGCATTAAAGTGAAAACTCATTGTAAATGTTTACCAATAAAGGTTACAGCAATAATATCATTCAATAAACTCATAAACAGATTCCAGTCACATAACAGAAATCAAAAGCTGTTTCATTAAAGCATGTCGACGTTAAAGAAGGTGTGTTTGGATGTGAATGAGAATGCAACTCTTAATGCAGCTTTAATGAGAAACGAAGTGTTTTGATTGGCTGTGTAACGTCCTTCTCTCCGTCTCTGGTTCAGATGACGTGTCTGTATTACTGCAGGAGATCATCATCGAGGCCAGAAACCTGAGCAACGCTGAGATGTGAGACACACACACACACACACACACACACACACACACACACACAAGCTTCAATATGGGTTTGATAGTTTTGGGTTTCGTCCAAACCAATTCCAGACTGTTAGCATGACAAGAGCAGCGGCTCATAAATATCAATTATCTCCAATCAAATATTGTAACATTTAATCAAACACACACACACATACACACACACACACACACTCACTCTCTCTCTCACACACACACACACACACACACACACAAACGCTCACTCACACATACACACACACACACTCACTCTCATGCAAACACACACACGCACACACACACACTCTCTCTCACATACACACACACACACACACACACACGCGCGCTCTCTCACACACACACACACACACACACACACACACGCGCGCTCACACACACTCTCTCTCTCACACACACACACACACACACACGCTCACACACACACGCTCACACACACACACACACACACACACACACACACACACACACACACTGTCAGCAGGCTCTAAGTATTTACAAGTCTAATGCAGAGCTGAAACAGATATTATGGGTTTATTGAGTTGTTTTCTGTCTTTCTCTCAGTTGTTCTGTGTTCCTGTTGGATCACTTCAGTCATGAGCTCGTGGCCAAAGTGTTCGATGGAGGAGTCGTGAACGATGACGAGGTACGATTAATGTGTGCTTGTGTACAAATTTATCAGGTTTTACAATACAGATCGTTTTAAAGCAGCTTCACAGTAATAAACAGGGAAAAAACAGTGTTAATGTAAAATTTTGTAATATATGACCCTGGAGCACAAAAGCAGTCATAAGTAACACAGGTATATTTGTAGCAATAGCCAACAATACAATGAATGGGTCAAAATTATTGATTTTTCTTTTATGACAAAAATCATTAGGATATTAAGTAAAGATCATGTTCCATGAAGATATTTTGTAAATTTCCTACTGTAAATATATCAAAACTTAATTTTTGATTAGTAATATGCATTGCTAAGAACTTCATTTGAACAACTTTAAAGGTGATTTTCTCAATATTTAGATTTTTTTGCACCCTCAGATTCCAGATTTTCAAATAATTGTATCTCAGCCAAATATTGTCCTATCATAACAAACCATACATCAATGGAGAGCTTATTTATTCAGCTTTCAGATGATGTATACATCTCAATTTCAAAAAATTGATCCTTATGACTGGTTTTGTGCTCCATGGTCACATATGTAATATGCAAAATGTACCTTCCATAGGTAAAGCAGCTCTACTGAATATAATAGTGTCATTATTCAGCTCAGCTTAGTGCAGTGTTGATTCAACTTAGTTTAATAACTACAACGATGAATTTTTTTTATTTTTTTTATATTTCATCCCATGTTTTCATCCCTCAGGGCAACACTGTGCTACGTAACACCAAGGTTTTCTATATAAGTGGAATATGGAAAACATTACATTTAGTCATTTAGCAGATGCTTTTATCCAAAGCGACTTACAAACGATGACAATAGAAGCAATCAAATTCAACAAAAGAGCAACAACATGCAAGTGTTATGACAAGTCTCTGGTAGCCTAACGCAGTTTTTTTTATTATTATTATATAATAAATAAAAAGAAAACAAATAGATAGAATACAAAAAGAATAGAGAAGCTAGTGTTAGTTAGTTCTTTTTAAGAAAACAAGCAGTTAGTAAACACAAGTCTAAAAGGGGCAAGTTTTTTTTTTTTAAG
>CM041814.1:2440176-2442676 GCA_023376895.1 Aspiorhynchus laticeps
TGGATTTTTGCCGATATCCGATATGCCGATTTTTTTACCAGGTCTCGTCTGTACAGAGCTTATAAACAAATAATTTTTCATTAAGTTTGTTTTTAACAAAAACTTACTTGTTAGAATTAAATAAACAATAATTAAGTTATGTTATAATGAGAGTACACTGAAAGCTTTGAAAATAACTCTAAATCAATCGCATTTGTTTTGCAGACAGATGCAGGGGTAACCTTAACATTTAGTTTGAAGAGTTAACATTTGTAGACACACCGGACGCGTCATTCTGAACATGTTTTCTCAAATTAAATGCGGCGATCCGAAACAGTGAATCTAATCAACATGCAACTAAAAGTTTGCTTTATGAATGACCACGAAGCTGACGTGATATAATCACTATCACACCCTGAGCACAAGAGCTATTCGTCTTATCGGCTGGACATATCGGCATAATTTTTCATTTTGAGCCAGTGCCGATATTTACATTTTAAGCCATTATCGGACGATTCTAATAACATTCCAATAATTTCGCGCATCCGTAGTATATTTATATTTTATGATTTATACTCTCTTCTATGTATATATATATGTGTGTGTGTGTGTGTGTGTGTGTGTGTGTGTGTGTGTGTGAGACCATAGACCACAAAACCAGTCATAAGAGTCAATTTTTCGAAATTGAAATTTATACATCATCTGAAAGCTGAATTAATCATCTTTCCATTGATGTATGGTTTGTTATGATAGGACAATATTTGTAAATCTGGAATCTGAGGGTGCAAAAAAATCTAAATATTGAGAAAATCACCTTTAAAGTTGTTCAAATGAAGTTCTTAGCAATGCATATTACTAATCAAAAATTAAGTTTTTATATATTTACGGTAGGAAATTTACTAAATATCTTCATGGAACATGATCTTTACTTAATATCCTAATGATTTTTGGTATAAAATAAAAATTTATAATTTTGACTCATACAATGTATTGTTGCTATTGCTACAAATATACCTGTGTTACTTATGACTGCTTTTGTGCTCCAGGGTCACACACATATATATAAAATATGTATATAAAATATAATAAATTCATATTTATTATTTATAAAATTGTAAATTTAATAGAATATATAAATTTTAATATAAATGATAATTTATAGAATATATTGTAATATAATTTAAATGATACAATTTTAATTTGATATAAATGTATATCTATATATAAATATAAATACTCAATATTTTTGTGTTTATTTGTGTGTCAGTCTCTGCTGTATAAGAAGGTCCATGAGGCTCAGTTCCGCAGTCATCTGGCCAATGAGATGATGATGTACCATATGAAGGTGTCGGAGGAGGAGGTCAGTAAACTGCTGCACAGCGGCATCGAGCCGGTCCAGAAGATCCACCCGGACTTCGCTGAGTTCACGTACACGCCGCGCTCTCTGATGGACGACAGCACGCCGATGGTACGACACCAACAGAACCATGAAGATACATGAAAACCATACTTACAGTGAAAATTACTCAAGTCACCAATTCCAAAACAACTTGAGTAAAAGTCTAACCCCCGGTTTCACAGACAAGGCTTAAGCCTAGTCCTAGACTAAGATGTAAGTCTTAGCTGTTTCAACTGAGATAAACGTGCACTGACTGATCTTAAATCATATCAGTGCCTTTGTTTTGTCTTAAGATGCACACCAGTAATGTTTTTTTCTAAGCATGTTTATAAAACTTGTCCTAATTGAACTATGTCCTAATCCTGGCGTAGTCTAAACCCTGTCTGTGAAACCAGGCCTTAGAGTATCTGATTTTAACAGTACTTAAGTATTTGACTTATACTAAATATTAGTGATGTTATGAAGCTTGTATCAAAATAACAACACATTTCACATTGAAGCACTGCCTGAAAACCACGTGACTGCTTCAGTATCTGCTTCAAACGAAGCAAACCTACTTTACAATATATTACATTAGGGCTGTCAAATTGGCTGAAAAACTAAATTCGAAATTTATACTAAGATGTGATCAATATTCGAATTATATTCAAATTTAAAAGGCATAATTTCTGTTAGGGGGGGAAAACTTTTGGGGCCACAAGAGGGCGCATCGAGCAAAATATTACTAATGCACGTTTCTTCAAAGGAAAAAAAAACACGACTATCTTTGAAAAAGTGCATAATGTTTAAAATAATGTTTAAAAACCATATATAATTAATTACATTGCTTAAACAATTAGAAACAAAAAGCATCATGTATGTATGCATAGTTTAATACTAAGGACCGAAAACCAATCACAAAGTATTTTTCATTTAAAAACATGATGCAGTGGGATGCGGGATAAACCATAAAGTCTCGAGACGTGTTTTTTAAAAGTTGAACTTACATTAATTTTACATGCTTTTTGCAATTTGTATTTTAAATGTAGGAATATATACTGCTGCTGTTCTTAATAAGATGCTGCCTACTAATTTATACCATCTTTGAACAACTAATTTAGAATTTATTCTATTTTATACTAA
>CM041814.1:2452676-2477676 GCA_023376895.1 Aspiorhynchus laticeps
GGAAAATAATAATTATTTTTTGTACATCATAGTATTTTCAGGTTTGTTTTTTTTCTAATTACTAAGATTTATTTCCAAGTTTAACCCCATTCAGTCTGGCTTTTTACATTTTTTAAATTAAAGTTTATTAAAGCTTTATTTGCTTTTATGGCTCATATAGTCTGATACAGTGAGAATATGGAGAAAAAAACTTTAATTTTATTCAGAGACTCAAACTGAACAAATTATTCAATTAGCTGCAGATGCTGATATTTCTATGATGAAATTCTGATGCTTGTAATGTAAGTCAATGAGATCTTTATAACAGTAGAGCAGATACTGACATAAAATGATCTAAATATCACTCTATATCTCCAATAATGTATCTCAGTAAGATGAGATGTAAATGATCCAAACATATAATGCAATGCTGATTGAGAGATGAATAATAAAGGCTCCTCAGAAGATCATTCCTCCGCTGAGGAACAGTGAAAGTAAAGCTTCTGATGATCAGATTTGAGACTAAAACATGATTGATGGAGAATCAAGTAAAGCTGAGCTGCTTCAGTCCAGTAAGTGTTCATCTGGAGATATGACTGCAGTTATTCTGATGCTTACTTGATCAAAATCAGTCAAGATTTGACTCTGAAGCAGCAGCTGAACAATTACACTAAAAGAGCTTTAACTGGATAAAACACTCTAAACTATCTATCAGAGACAGAAGACATGAGGAGATTGAGTGTGAAACAGGTTTAACAGCAGATCTTATCATTTAGAGCTTAATAAATTCCTGATTCACACGACTCTTGTGTCTTCAGGAGAAGGCGATGGGAAACAGACCCAGTGAGATGATGGACCGAGAGAAAGCCTACATCCCTGAACTCCAGATCAGCTTCATGGAGCACATCGCCATGCCAATATACAAGTCAGAGAATCACTCATTTCATGCATGTGATGTTTATAAAGCATGCATACGCACAGATTTGATCTTAGAGTGTGTGTGTGTGTGTGTGTGCGTGTGTGTGCGTGTGTGTGTGTGTGTGTGCTTAAATCCACGCCAACAAACATATGTGACCCTGGACCACAAAACCAGTCATAAGGGTCAATTTTTTAAAATTAGAATTATTATCTGAAAGTGAATCTTTCCATTGATGTATGGTTTGTTATGATAGGACAATATTTGGCTGAGATACAACTATTTGAAAATCTGGAATCTGAGGGTGCAAAAAAATAAAATATTGAGAAAATCACCTTTAAAGTTGTTCAAATGAAGTTCTTAGCAATGCATATTACTAATCAAAAATTAAGTTTTGATATATTTACGGTAGGAAATATCTTCATGGAACATTATCTTTACTTAATATCATAATATTTTTTGTCATAAAAGAAAAATGGATAATTTTGACTCTAATTATTGCTACAAATATACCTGTGTTACTTATGACTGCTTTTGTGCTCCAGGCTCACATTTAGGATGGTTTCTGCGCAACATTTTATAAATGAGTTTAACGTAACTCTTCTGGCTTTCTTTCAGGCTCCTGCAGGAGATTTTCCCGCGTTCGGCCGAGCTTTACGAGCGAGTGGCCGCCAACCGTGTGCAGTGGGCCAAAGTCTCGCACAAGTTCACCATCCGCGGACTCCCGAGCAACAACTCGCTGGACTTTCTGGACGAGGAATTCGAGCTGCTGCAGTCTCAAGGCGCCTTCGGAGACGATTCGCACCGCATGAACGGTTGCCTGGACGACGACTGCGACAAACACGACCAATGACGTCGCTAGGGCAAAGGTCACCTGACGGATTGCGTCTTGGTAAAATTCCGTAGTAACCGACGAGGCTTTGAGGAAAGGTTCGTTGTCTCCTTTTTGCCGTTGCGATGGAGACGGGTTTTGCACGTGAAGGACGATGGATGGCGCTGCACAGTCGGAGGAGTGTGTAATGTTACGCAGACATTTGGACTGAAAAAAGTTATATTCTCAGTGGCCCCGTTGTAATAGCTAAACATTTTATTCTAAATGAAAAATCATATTTCACCTAAACAACTAGTTGTATGAAATGTAACAATTCCAGCAGCCCAGTGTTACATTTTTAAAAGTTGTAACAATTACAGGTGTCTAGTGTTACGTTTAAATCAGTGTTAAGTTTCTAGAACTTGTAACAGTTCCAGATGCCTGGTGTTACAGTGTTACATTATTAAACTTGTAATAATTCTTGCTGGCAAGTGTTACATTTTTAGAACATGTAACATTTCCAGCAGCCGGATGTTACATTTTTAAACCTGTAACAATTCTGGGAGCCCAGTGTTACATTATTAAAACTGATAACAATTCCAGCAGCCTGGTATTACATTTTTAGAGCTTGTAAGAATCCCAGCATTTTGGTGTTACATTTTTAGAATATGTAATAATTCCAGAAGCCTGATGTTACATTTTTACAACTTGTAACAATTCCAACAGCCTGGTGTTACATTTTTACAACTTGTAACAATTCCAACAGCCTGGTGTTACATTTTTACAACTTGTAACAATTTAACAGCCTGGTGTTACATTTTTAGAAAGTTTTTTTTTAGTAGTTGTTATTTTGTTGCACATCCTAGCAGAAGCTCATTTAAATACTACAAGAAACACTAAGCCCCTGTTTTCTTTTCTGCGTCCTCGGCGTACAGAAATTGTCAGACAAAACAAATCTTTGGATAATTAATCTTTTGCTTTCAACCAATTTCGCCCCTCAGATGTCAGTTCTCCCTGTTTACACAGAAAAACACAACACAACAGCATTTCTCCATTCCCGAAATCCCAAAACCCAAAGCAATCATTGAAATCTCAGTCAAGCGAGCAGCGAGCGATTAGAGCGTGTGTGACGACAGACGTGAAAACACACGGACCCCGGAGACCTTCTGAGGCATCTGCTGGGTTCAGACGGGACGAAGCCCGACGTGGAGGAACTTTTTGAAGCTCTGTACATATAGTTGTGTTTTAAAGGGCTATGCGGCCCTCACACTTTTCTTTCTCAGGATGGCAGAATGTGTGTCAAATGGATCTTGCCTTACAAATGTTTGCGTTGCCTTCCTGAGTGACTTTAAAAGAGATCTACTGTATAAAAACGTTCGGCCTATCTATGTACAGTTCTGAAACTACATGGATATATAGAGATATCTATTTGCCGTGTGTAAATGTGTGTTTGCACAGGTGTGACTGTAGGTGCATTTGCCAAAATCTGCAAAGGAACAGAGTGATGTCAGTTTTATGATTTAACCTGATGTCAGTTTAATATTAACCTGCAGTGAAGTGTGAATTTCATATTTCACAGCAAAATCAAAGGAATAAAATAAGTTACATTCAATTTTAGGATTACAATTTTGCATTAAATATTAAGCCTGTTTTTAAGACCAATATCATTGTAACATGAATTAAATGTCCTTGGGTCAAAGACGAAAAAGGGTTTAAACATAAAAACAATAAGTGTAATACTGCTTTAAATTGTTGTTTATCCTCAAAAAAATTAAAAAGTTTTCTGTTTAATTTAATTGCAATTTTGTTTTTGTTTTTCTGAGCAAAAAATAAATATCATACATTTTTCCCTGATTTACATAAAACACCCATTAAAATGTCATTCAGTGTAACAATCTTGTCAGGCATATATACAACAAAAATCAATTTTGACATATTAAAAGACTAATACTTTCACCCCAAATACTAATTAGTTGTAATTTTACATTTTTTAAATTTGCCACTATCCTAAGTTTTTCAGTAAGACTTCTTTACTCATTTAAAACACAATAAAATGTAATATGCTCCCTTATTCTTTTATATATTTTAATATGTACAAGTCAGAATAAGCATGTTGTTTGAATTTTTACATAAATATTGTGTTACACTGAATGACAATGTAACATTATTTCAACCAAATGTTGACATTTTATTATCCAAAACCTTAAAAATAGACACTTTACTTACATTTAATGTGCTTTCTATGGACATAAAATCACTTTTGTAAATTTCTTTTGATGCCGACATCTTAACGTCTTTGACCCCCTTACATGTTATTTATGATTTCTTTATATATATATATATATATATAAGCAAAAATCTATATAATTTTCATTAGTCATAATGTAAAATTACAATGTTATAATGGTCCCAAAAACATGTCTTCAGCAAATTTAAACTTTTTTTTTAATTTTGACTTTTTTTGTGTGTGTGTGTGTTTGTTGTTGTTTTTGTTTGTTTGTTTTTTGATCCCGGTGAAATTGTACTGATGTTTGGCTGTAAAATTACTGAGTCTGACGGTTAAGAAATGCAATTCTTCACCATTAACCAAGTCTAAAGATGCTTTCAGGAAAAACAGATTTTTATTTGATATATTTATGATAATTCATCAGTCCAGTGTTACAGTTACAGAAAGTTACAAATAAAATGTGACAACGTGACGGAATGTAACGGATTTCTGGCTTTGAGCATTTAATTTTTCTAACAATTTCTGCTGTATTTGAAAGAAAATATATATATATATATAAAAAAGACTTCATGCTGGCAGTCAACTTTAAATAATTTAAATGCTTTCTTATAGAGTTTCCTATTTCTCCATTGTATTTTAAGTTAATAATGATTACAAATATGATGCTATTGTTTTCTTGTGCAATAAGTGTTTTTTGCGTCGCCTCGTGTACATAACATCAATTTCTAAATGATTAGTTTTTACACACACTTTGATTTAATAAATCTATTTTCTGGTATTTGGACACGTTTGTACCTGTAGGTGACGGTAAATAACATTGTTTTTCTTTTGTTTGGAATAAAAACATTCTCTCGTGCCATTCATAGACGGCTCTCTGTAGATTGTTTTCTCACGACTGAATACAGTGATGTTTGGTTTATGAAATCTATCACATGATAAACACTGAATTTGCAGCAAGTATATGGATTGAGTTTTTGTTTGAGGTTCATCAGATTTGAGGTTGAAGAATATAATTATTTCTTCATGTTTATGACGGAACACCCAATGAAAGAAATTGCTAATACTTTACAATAAAGTTTATTTTTAATTACATCAGTTAACATGAACTAACAACGATCAATATTTCTACAGCATTTTATGAATCTAATTTCAAAATATACAAATCTAGTTTTAAAAGCATCTCTTAACATGAAGTACAACATAATTAAAAATAAATAAAATCTTTTTAAATCAGAAGTACAAAACTTAACATTAACATTAAAAATTGATTTGTTGAAACAATTTTGACTCAGAAATTATTGGTAAATTTTACAATTACAAAGAAACTTCAAATAAAACATTGACTCAATTGTCAAAGTTTAAAGACTAAAATAGTATAAAAATTAAAAACAAAAGAAAAATTCCAATAATCTTTTCTGTTTACAACTTTACAAATATTATTTTACACTAACAATTAGTTACTTTGCCTAATTTATTAATTTCAACTTTTATGAATATATTTTTAAAATCAATTTCAAAAGCTTCTCAACATTAGTTAAAATTAGTTCATATTAACTACACTTAAAAAAATAGGTTGAAACCATTTTTACTTGGAAATTGCTAATAAATAATAACTACAAAAAACAATTCTGAAGTGGAAAGACTAAAATATTTTCTTGTAAAACACTAATATTCTTTTTATTTATAACTTATATTTTTAAATGTAACTGATACAGAATTTATTGTAACATTTACAAACATGTTTTTAAAATCAAGCATCTGTTAAAATGAATGCATCAACTAACGTTGAACTTTTTTTATTAATAAATGCTGTAAAGAATATTGCTCGTGTTAGCTAAATATTACTGTTAATAAATGAGACTTTATTGTAAGGTGTTACAGAATTATATGAAGTGAGAATGTCATGTTTTCTGGTGTAATTTAGTGCTGAATGCTGTTTTTCTGCAGGTCTGTCTGGAGACACACGTGTGTACATACTGTACAGATCATTGTGTCTTACATGAGGATTATGAATGAAAATATCAATTATAAATAAACGTTTTCATTCAAATAAACTCTTGGCGTCTCAGTGGAAACAAATCACGAACACGTCATTCATTGTGTTTTTATTCAGTGCTGTAAAAATAAATATTTCAAACATTTATTAAAGTAATTCTCACACAAAGCAAGAGTCTGAGCGCGCGCACACACACAGAGAGACACACACACACACACACACACACAGAGACGTGCACGCGCGCACGCACACAGAGACACACACACAGAGACACACACACACACACAGAGACGCGCACACACACACACGCTGCTCAATTCAAATAAAATCCATCATATGTATTTTTACTGTATAATATTCATTAAACCACTCACACATCACTCTATCATGGAAACAAACAGAATGATTGCCAACAGAAATATGTAAACATTATAATACAGGAAGAATCATTTTACCAAAGAAAAAAATAGCTGGAATCTTTGGAATGTTGAAAAGATCATAAACCTGCAACACTGATAAACAACAGTTTACATTAGTTTAAAAAAGTAACGCTTTACAGTAAAGTTCCATTTGCTAACATTAGTTAACTTCATTAGTTAATATGAACTGATAATAAAAACCTTTTATTTATAGTTAAAAATAAGATCAAACATTGTATGTTAATATTAATGCACTGAAAACTAAGTAGCATTAATAGATGCTGTAAAAATATATTTACAAATTGTAAGTTGATGTTAGTTAATGAATGTTAACAAATGAGATCTTACTGTAAAGTGCTACCAAACACAGCACAGGAATTCTGGGTAATATCTGAGGTAGAAACAACTAGTTTCAAATCAGTCTGTCCTTTATTCTGCTCCAGGAATATTTCTTAACACATAATAAACCCTTCATGTGATAAAAATGAAGAATACTAATAAAGCAGCTGATATGATGTGTTTCTGGATTTTTCACAGAGCCTCAGAATTCAGATTCTGTTCGGCTCGTCATCAAACATCATTTGTTTTACAAATAAATCAAACATCTGGAAAAAAACGATGAAAACAAACCAAAAAAAGATCAAATATGAAGTTCAAAGGGTAAAACTCATCAAACAAATAAAAGAAATGATATTTTGCATAAAACAAAACAAAATTAGAGCTGCTTTAGGAACAATAATCATGCATTGTGACATTATTTTAGGAATTTTAAGTCAATTTTGTAATGCAAAAAAAAAAAAGATCTCTTTTGGTTTTACTGCATTGATGTCTATTTAAGTGATTTAAAAAAAATAAATATATATATATATATATATATATATATATATATATATATATATGCATGTATGCAGAGTTCAGATGCAAAAGCCTCTAAGTGCTGTCTGAAATCTTCTAAAATGAGCATTTTCTCCTATGTTTATATTCAATTATTTAACTTTAATGGCAATGAAAAAAACCTATTCATTGCCATTAAAGTGAATTTACTGAACCTTCACAGGAACCTGAGAAAAATGCTCAGACGGCACTTACAGGCTTTTTCATCTGAACTCTTTTTCATATATATATATATAAAACAGCATTACAGAACTAGAAATTGTAATGCAAATAATCTTTCTTCTTTTGTTTTTGGGCTGACCTTCGACCTGGACGTGTGACCCTGACCCACACGATCACATGATGTCAGTATTCCCAGCTGAGCTGCTGGCTGCGCAGTGATGTCTGCAGCGAGCGCATGTCCTTCAGCAGACGCAGACTGTCTCGACTGCGCTCACCGGGTCTGGCTTTGAGCTTCACCGAGTCTTTACTCTGTCCTCCGCCGTCGCTCTGCTGACCACACCGTCGCCTCAACTTCTCCTTCTGACACAGACACAAGCCATCAGATCACTTAAACTAGCAGACAAATAGAAAGCCGGTCAAAAATACAGTAGAAAGTGTGAAATATTATTACAATTTAAAATAGCTGTTTTCTATGTGAGTATGTGTTAAACTGTAATTTATTTCTGTGATCAAAGCTGTATTACTCCAGTCTTCAGTGTCACATGATCTTCAGAAATCATTCTAATATACTGATTTGCTGCTCAAGAAACATTTCTGATTATTATCAATGTTGAAAAAAGTTGTGCTGCTTAAAAAATGCACTTTTATTCATCAAGGATGCATTAAATTGCTTCAAAGTGACAGTAAAGACATTTCTAATGTTACAGAAGATTCTATTAGGGATGCACGATATTATCGGACTGATATCGGAATCAGCCGATTATGGCTTTAAATGTAAATATCGGCATCGGCCCGATATGAAAACTTATGCCGATATGTCTTGCCGATAAGAGGATTAACTCACATGTGCTCAGGGTGTGTTAGCGATTAGATCACGTCAGCAGTGTGTGGCTCATTCTTGAAGTGAACTTTTAGTTGCATGATGATTAGATTCACTGTTTTGGATCGCTGCATTTAATTTGAGAATACACTACAGAATGATGCTTTCAGCGGCCTCCCCCGGGTCCTAATGCCCGTCTGGTAAAGCGTTTTATTTACATAGGGGGGGCACTGTTGGCTTACTTGTAACAAAATAAATGTGAAATACACAAATATCTATGGAAGCCGGTTTCCGCCACTGAATAAAAAATTAAAAAGGGAATTGCGACTTTTTATCTCGCAATTCTGACTTTTTTTCTCGTTTTTTTTTTTATAATTACGTGACATAAACTCGCAATTGCGAGTTAAAAAGTCATAATTGTGAGATATAAACTCGCAATTCCTAGACAAAGTCGCAATTCTGAGAAATAGAGAAATTCTGACTTTTTTTCTCAGAATTGCGTGATATAAAGTCATAATTGTGAGATATAAACTCGCAATTCTGAGAACATATCTATTTATTACATATCAGTCCCCGCCCCTTTATTACATATCAGTCCCCGCCCCTTTATTACATATCAGTCCCCGCCCCTTTATTACATATCAGTCCCCACCCCTTTATTACATATCAGTCCCCGCCCCTTTATTACATATCAGTCCCCGCTCCTTTATTACATATCATTCCCCGCTCCTTTAAAAAGCCTTTATTATGTGAATAAAGGCTTTTTAACTTTTTTGGACCAGAAGAAGTGCCTTGGATTCTTCTTTTTTTGTAATAGTTGCTTCAAACCAACCAAAGAGCACCTTCTGGGATTACTTCACAAGGTCCATAATCAGCGAGCAGCACTTCAAGATGTGTTTAAAACACAGGAGAGACTTGGTATTGTTTCCAAACAAAAGGAAATATATCGGTATCGGCTATCGGCCAAAATGTGTTGAAAAATATCAGCCTGTCAGATATCGGCAAAAATCCAATATCGTGCATCCCTATTCACTATTTCAAATAAATGCTGTTCTTTTGAACTTTCTGTTCATCTGTGAATCCTGAAAAATAAAATGTGTTAGTTTCCACAAAAATATCGGGCAGTTTTCAACATTGATAATAATCAGAAATGTTTCTTGAGCAGCAAATCAGCATATTATAATGATTTCTGAAGGATCATGTGACACTGAAGACTGGAGTAATGATGCTGAAAATACAGCTTTGATCACAGAAATAAATTACAGTCTAACAGATATTCACATAGAAAACAGCTATTTCAAATTGTAATAATATTTCACTAATTTACTGTATTTTTGATCAAATAAATGCAGCCTTGGTGAGCCGATACTGTACTTCTACTATGAGCTGCTTTTACAGTATGCATGTATCTTCAGTTGCATTGTGGGCCGGTGTTACCTGAGTTTGATGTCGCCGGACTTTAGCGATCTGTTCTCCTTTATTCTCCATCCTCTTCACGAGCGTCTCCATCTCACGCTCCAAATCCTGCCGCAAGCGATCCGAACCACACGACTGGATCTGTTTGGCCAACCCCTGCTGCTCGCTGACACACACACACACACACACACACACACACACACACACACACACACACACACACACCGCTTACAGTTACACACATTCACACACCATCACTGAATCAGTATCCAGCAACAACACTGCAAAAATGTTTTTCTTCCTTAGTATTTTTGTCTTGTTTTCTGGTATAAATATCTAGAAATTCCTGAATCAGGATGCATTTGCTTGACCAGTAAAATGACTTGAGATATTATGTCTTGTTTTCTGAAAAAAATTATCCAAATTTTGTTAGTTTTTGCTTAAAACAAGTAAAAATATCTGCCAATGGGGTAAATAAAATAACCTCGTTTAGCCTTTGAATTAAGATATTTTTTCTTACTCCATTGGCAGATATTACTTGTTTTAAGCAAAAACTAACAAAATTTCGATAACATTTTCAGAAAACAAGACATAATATCTCAAGTCATTTAACTTGTCAAGCAAATGCATCCTGATTCAGGAATTTGTAGATATTTATATTAGAAAACAAGACAAAAATACTAAGGAAGAAAAACTTATTTTTTGCAGTGAAAACCTGTCTGTTAAAGGAACAGTTCACCTAAAACTCATCATGCTCCTGTTTGTTCCAAACCTGTACACTGTTATTTTCTTATAAGCAACATAAAAGGAGATTTTTGCAGAAGCTTTATGTAAATGTTTAATTTCTATTATTATGATGCTTTCATGTCATTTTTGGAGCTTGACAGTTTGTAGTCACTAGCATTGGGAGAAACTAAGCTCCTTGAATCTCTGAATCAATTGAATGAATCGCTTCACAAAATGATTCACTCTTTCGAAGCGCTCAAAAACACACGCTGGCAACATCGCCTCAGACAAACCAAATCCAAATGTTGTCATGCATGTGTAATCTATTAAATTCAGTCTACAAACCATTTCATATCATTAATATATGAAGTGTGTGAACAATTTGAATTATTTTATTCATTTACATAAAATAATTATTAACAGAATGTTCATTTTGGGTGAATTGTCACTTTAACCAAGACTACAATTTTATTTTAGTATCATTTAACTAGTGTTATTATAGTATTTATTAATATTTTCAATTAATTTTTATTTGTATATTTAAGTTTTAATAATAAAAAGTGTTTTGTCAATTTATTAGTCAGTTTTGTCAGTTTATTAGTTTTTGATGTTTATTTGTCTTTGTTAACTTTAATTATTTTTTTATTTCAGTTTTAGTTAAATTGTTTTATTTTTTGATGAAGTAATTTTAGTACTTCAAGTCAGGGTTATTATAGTTCTTTAAAACTAAAACCAAAACCATAAAAAAAGTTACCTGAAATAAAAATATCAACTGAAATAAAATCAAATTTGAAAAACAGTGATTTTTCCATGTCAACATTTCTCATTTTTATTTGGTTTAACTTGATGTACTAAAA
This sequence comes from Aspiorhynchus laticeps, assembly GCA_023376895.1. Lineage (NCBI taxonomy): Eukaryota > Metazoa > Chordata > Actinopteri > Cypriniformes > Cyprinidae > Aspiorhynchus > Aspiorhynchus laticeps. The sequence goes on from CM041814.1 coordinate 2,463,900, forward strand.
TAACTAAAAATATAAATATATATATATATATATATATATATATATATATATATATATATATAGACATTTAAAAAAACAACAACAAAAACTAAAAATTACAAAAAACATGCAACAAAATTACTAAAACTAACTAAAATTAACATGAAAGTGGAAAATAGAAAAATACAAATATTAACAAAAATAGTATGTCATTGATATTAAGATAACAGTTAACCTAAAAAAAACTTTTTAAAAATATTTTATTTTAGTTAACATTTATTTTTATTTCAATGCAACATGTTTAGTTTTAGTTAACAATAGTAACACTGGTCCAAGAGAGGGTGGAAAGTAATACAATGTAAGATGAAGAATAATCCTCACAAGCTCATGTGTCCAAACTCGTCCTGCAGCGTCAGCAGCAGCTCTGACAGCTCCTCCCCACAGGAAGAGGAGGAGCTACTGCTGGCCTGGCGAGCACTGTGATTGGTGGAGGGGGCGTGTCCCAGCACTCGCTCGTTACACAGCTGAGGATGATGCTGCTTCATGAGATGAAGGACGTGCTGGACGTTTGCTCGCACAGAGTGACTCGAGCCTGTCGACTGAAGACACAAAGACTCGTTAACATCCACAATATTGCTCCATATCAAACATGCTCTGATTTGTCATTCAGTTCATTCATAACGACATTGAAATATCGGTCAGTTTTGTTCTATTACAAGATTGAAATATCGGTCAGTTTTGTTCTATAACAACGTTGAAATACTGGTCAGTTTTGGTCTATTACAAGATATAAATATCGGTCAATTTTGTTCTGTTACAAGATTTAAATATCGGTTGGTTTTGTTCTATTACAAGATTGAAATATCGGTCAGTTTTGTTCTATAACATCGTTGAAATACTGGTCAGTTTTGGTCTATTACAAGATTTAAATATCGGTTGGTTTCGTTCTATAACAACGTTGAAATATTGGTCAGTTTTGGTCTATAACAACGTTGAAATATTGGTCAGTTTTGGTCTATTACAAGATTGAAATATCGGTCAGTTTTGTTCTATTACAAGATTTAAATATCGGTTGGTTTTGTTCTATTACAAGATTGAAATATCGGTCAGTTTTGTTCTATAACAACGTTGAAATATTGGTCAGTTTTGGTCTATTACAAGATTGAAATATCGGTCAGTTTTGATCTATAACATCGTTGAAATACTGGTCAGTTTTGGTCTATTACAAGATTTAAATATCGGTTGGTTTTGTTCTATGACAAGATTGAAATATCGGTCAGTTTTGTTCTATAACAAGATTGAAATATCGGTCAGTTTTGTTCTATCACAAGATTGAAATATCGGTCAGTTTTGTTCTATAACAACGTTGAAATACTGGTCAGTTTTGGTCTATTACAAGATTTAAATATCGGTCAATTTTGTTCTGTTACAAGATTTAAATATCGGTTGGTTTTGTTCTACTATGAGACATAAAGATCGGTTGATTTGCTTGCACAGAGTGACTCGAGCCTGTCGACTGAAGACACAAAGACTCGTTAACATCCACAATACTGCTCCATATCAAACATGCTCTTATTTGTCACTTTGAACAGGACATAATAACTTCAAATGGTAGGGATAGTGTAAGGGTCAGAAATGATCATGAAAAATTCATTCGCAACTGTTTTTGATGCAAATTTCCATGATTAATGTGGGAATAAAATCAAATGTTATAGTGTAAAACACTGTTTGTGTCTTTACCGTCCCGGTCACAAACGGCACGTCTCCCAGACTGAGTCTGTAATGCGGCTGAGGCTGCGACGGATGTTTCTGCAGAAACACAGGAGAATACACACATGAGCGGCTCATCTCAGTAATTAATGCAGACGTCAATCAAGTCAAATTTATTTGTGTACAGCAATTATCACAATGCACATTCAAAGCAGCTTTACAGATTTAAATGTTAGCCGGTTTTGTTCTATTACGAGATTAAAATATAGGTCAGTTTTGTTCTATAACAACATTGAAGTATCAGTAGCTTTTGTTTTACATTACAAAAATGAAATGTCAGTTGGTTATGTTCTTTATCAACATTGAAATATCGGTTGGTTTTGTTCTATTATGAGATTTAAAAATCGGTTGATTTGGTTCTATAACAACATTGAAATGTAATCCATTTTGTTGCATTAATATCGGTCAGTTTTGTTCTACACTGAAATATCAGTTGCTTTTGATCTATATTACAAAAATTTTATATTGGTTGGTTTTGTTCTGTTACAAAATTTAAATATTGTTTTTTGTTCTATTAAAATATTTAAATATCAGTCAGTTTGGTTCTATTACAAGATTTAAATATCAGCCGGTATTTTTCTATTATTAGATTTAAATAATGTTCATTTAGTTCTATAACAACATTGAAATATCGGTCAGTTTTGGTCTATTACAAGATTTAAATATCGGTCAATTTTGTTCTATTAAGAGATTGAAATATCAGTCAGTTTTGTTTTATTACGAAATGTAAATATCGGTCGGTATTGTTCCGTTACAAGATTTAAATACTGTTCATTTAGTTCTATAACGACATTGAAATATCGGTCAGTTTTGTTCTATTACAAGATTGAAATATCAGCCAATTATGTTCAATTATGAGACTGAAATATCTGTAGATTTTTCTTTTATAAGATTTAAATATCAGTAGTTTTTTATTACGAGATTTAAATATTGGTTGGTTTTGTTCTATGCAAGATGGTATAGTTCTCAAAAACATTAATAATGATACCATGAGTTGTCTGAAGTGAAAATTAGCCGGAAGTGAAAAGAGCCTAATGTGAATTTAACATTAGCAGTCATTTAAGCGATGATGTTGAAAAATATATCATATGGATTTAAATTGAATTAGTAACATCGCTGACTTCAGGCAGGATTACTATATTGTGATGTTGTTCTTACCCTTACGTAAGAACAACTCTCTCTTATCCCACGCACCACTGAACTCACTGAATATATATATTTGATTTGTATTTATCTGTATTTTTACGTTCTACTGTTAGTGTTTAGTGTTATCTGTATGTACCAGGGGTCTGAGAGTAACGCAATTTCAATTCTCTGTATGCATGTACGGTACATGTGGCAGAATTGACAATAAAGCAGACGTTGACTTTGACTTTTGTTTCTTACTGCAGTTGATATCATATCCCCACCTCTTAAGAAGTTTGTAAATGCGTTAGAGGAATCAGATCTGTCTGTGCTCGTTTACCTTTGCTGAGAGCTTCTTCTGTTTGTTTCTGCTGGATTTATGTGGACGTGGAGACACAGACTGAATGAGCAGACGATTGGCTTCTAGACCCATCTGCAACTGATCACAGAACAGATAAACACAGTTAACATCATACAGACAATAAATCGATGCATCATGGATCGATTCTGAGATTTTCGGAATGCATTGCAATTCTCTCTAGAATCGATTCTGAGCTTAGTTTCTAACAGCAGATGGCGCTCTAGGCTAGTTTTTAACCACACACTCAAATTCTCATGAAGAAGAGCCCTTGTGTATTTGGTCGTGTAATGTACTTGCACCTTGGCTTTTATGAATTCATGACTCAAGATTAATGTAAACAGCCCACTATGAACACCCTTTAATTCGCTTCAATCTTTTCAAACTGTATGAAAGATTATTTTATGTTCAAGTGGTGTGTAAGGAACTGGAAGCAAGCAGAGTATGGCTGTAAAATGTCAACCGTAACAGATTATGCATACTGTGCTCTCCTTCTAGTCACTATTGAACTCTTCCCTCTCTTGAAGAAAGCTGTAGGTGAAGGGTTGCCAGGTATCACAAAAAAAAAGAGCACAACAAGCCCCTTAAAAATGCAGTATAATAAGCAGATACCAGGGAACAAATTTAAACAATATAACTATATTACAAAATTAAAAGGAAGTAAATGTAATTTATTATGAATATTCCAATATAAAATATTTAGATATTATAAACTGTTTGAAGTAAAACAATAACATGAGATTTAAAAATACTTTAGAAACAATTTATACAAGTTTAATTTCACCTACAAGTTGCAATTAATGGCAATCAGTTGGGGGCAGTTAATCTATAAATTGAGTGTGTTTTACTAAATAAGTAATTTAATAAGTAATTGTAAATCGCATTTTTATCAAATACTACATCTGGATCATATTCAGTAATATTATCAAAGCAAAGATGCAGTAGATGGGTTCCATCAGTATTCCAAAGCTTCACAGGTGTTTAACTCTTTCTGGATCCACTTTTCACTCTGTAACATTAGCCAGCTTTCATTTATATGCGGTTAGTGTTGATGATTGCATTATTTTTCAGATGCATATGCTTACATATGAGATCACTGGTTTCTGCGTCTTCCTGGTCTGTGTTTTTGATCAGCACTTTCTAGACTCATTCAGGAGATGCGTAATAGCGCCCCCTAGCGTATAACAGTGAGAACCCGGAAAATCCCATGTTTGGCGGGGAAAGAGTTAAAAACTAACCTCAGACTCGATGCATTCAGAAAATCTCAGAATCGACGCAGAATCATTAGTCTATTCGTGATGCATCGATTTATTGTCCCAGCCATATCTAACTGACAGAGAGACGGACCTGAGCTGCTTTGTCCTGCACCAGTTTCCTCTGATGCTCCTCTTCCTGTAGTTTTCTCTCCAGCTGTCTGATCTTCCTCTCAGCGACGCTCTGAGTCTCCGTCAGCCGATGATACTCCTGCTCCAGCAGATCCAGCTTCTGCAGCTTCAGCTGAACATCTGTCTGATCCACAGAGCCCAGACGCTCCAGAGACACCTGCACAACACACACAGCACATTAACACACACACACACACACACCAGAGCATGTGAGCGGAGCGGAGCGTGGAGCGAGCGGGGAGCGGAGCGTGCGAAATATAGTCGGAGCGCGGAGCGGATTTTTATCCAAATGCCGGAGCGATCGCTCTGTCTCGCTCCTGTTCCGCTCCGATACCGCTCACACCACGAGCCTAGGGCATGCACAAATCCACCCAGAATTCACCTGTGCCTTCAACAATTAACAAAACTGTCAGCCTACACTTCAAAAATCGTTCGTTGTGAAGGAGAGATGGAGTTCGTGAAATATTTCCAAAAGCAAACCTACAGGTCATACAGGTGCACAATTTCTGTCAAAAAAATAGATGATAACGATGTTGAACATGAACAGGAATGTGGTGATACGATTTCAGTAAGTAAGGATTCGTATTTTAATCTAAAAAGACACATCATGCGGAAACATGACAGTGTGCTGCGCGAACATGGGGAGGCCAGAGCAAAACGTGAGCATTTTGAATATGGTTGAAATAGGAAATATTGGCTAATAATCAATTAAATAAGTTTTGTCATACGAATATTTTAATGTAGCCTACTTAACCCTGTCCGTGATTTTTTATTTCATAGAGAAAGAGATATAAATATATGTTCTATTTTGACTGATGTTGCTGTGAGTTCTTTATAGGATATAGGCTGCGTGGCGGACGCGTGTTGATTTTCCTTTCCGCGCCTGTTAACAGATTAGAGCAGCCACACTGCCTGCGGGATATGCACGTATCAGGTGCACGCATGGGCGGCGCTAGGGAGGGGCTAGCAGGTGCTCCAGCACCCCCAAGAAAAACCAAAGCACCCCCATAAAAAATGAAATAAAATAAAAACATTTGACTCATTAAACATGCATAAATACTGCAATTCAATAACGTGATTTGCAGTCGCACGTAATGTCAGCATTTTATTTAAAAAACGGATCGGTTCCTTGTACCAAGTACTATTGGCCTGCCCCGACTAAAGATTTTTCTAGTCAACTATTCGCACGTTTATATTAAATTGATAGTATAATAACCATTTAGGTTATTGTTTATGCCTATTATTTAGGCATTTAGGCGTATTATTCCGCGCTCAAACGCACGCATAACGCTTGCCGCAAAACACTGGCTAAAGTAATGATTATGAATGCATCGGGGAAAAATACATTTTACGTAATTATTAATAAACTAGTGCTTTCTCAGACTCAACATCTCCACAGTGGACGTGCCTTTAATAGAGAAATGCACCTATACGGACTACATAATCAGAGAAGATTTGTTTTTTTTTATTTTAATTGGTTTTCAAGCTTTCTGCAGATTTATTTCTTATGTCTGTGAGCTGGTTCATTGTTGTGACGCGCTCCATTCACAGAGACTGCATGATACGACAGAAAACACATCCAAAAACGACAGGAGTATAAGCTCTTTCTGCAGGAAAAATAAATAAATAAAAATAATTGCGTGCGCGCCCCATGCAGTAGGCTAAGTGCGATAATACTCACACATTCCTCATAAACATTTGAAATGCGCCTATATAGTGATTTTATTATTCATATAAAAATAATAATAATAATAACAACCTGTTTTGGTCATATTTACTATTAATTGCCCAGCTCCCCCTGTCATTGAACTAGCACCCCCTCAGCACCTGCGTTCAACATTCTCTGGCGCCGCCCCTGGGTGCGCGGTCCAACCACACCGTAACCGCGGCCCCGCGACAGAATAGAAGTGAAGCGGATTTTTCCGCAGCAGTTACGCAACAAACCCGCTCCACGTCCGCCACGCAGACAGTGTGTCCCAAGGCTTCGGTTGAAAACGGCAGGTGTTAGGCATGCACAGGAATTTTAAATGTGAGCGAGCGTGGAGCGATTTCACCGGAGCGGGATGAAATTGTAGGTGAGCGGGGAGCGGAAATGAGCGGAGCGGTCTGCTGTGACTTTGAGCGGTGGAGCGGGGAGCGGAAATTCTCACCGCTCAGCTCCGCTCACATGCTCTGACACACACACAGCACATTAACACACACACACACACAGCACATTAACACACACACAGCACATTAACACACACACACAAACAGCACATTAACACACACAGCACATTGACACACACACACACACAGCACATTGACACACACACACACACACACAGCACATTAACACGCACATTAACACACACACACACACACAGCACAACACACACACACAGCACATTAACACTAGGGCTGCGCAATTATGACAAAAATCATAATTGTCGATTATTCCCTTGAGATTGTAATTGCGATTATTAATAACGATTATTTTTAACCTTATTTTTATATAAAATATATATTTTAAAAAAAGGCTGAAAACACTCTTCCTGAACTTTTAATTGCTTTTCTATAGCATTGAGCCTCAAATGTCAACTATACATGTTTGGTTTCTTCTTTAAACAAAAAAAGGTAAAATTATGCAAGCTATAATAATGTTATACTAAACTAAAAATAAATAAAAAATAGTTTACTAAAGCTATATATTTCACTTACAATTAAACAGACAAAATTTCAAATGACAGTAATATTTTACAGTACAATGTATATGATCAGGGCTCCAGACTAACATTGGAGAGCAGTAGCACCAGCAGCTGATTTGGTAACACTGAACATGTAATATCACAAGTTTTGTCTCTTAGAAATGCACATTAGAACAGGAGCTTGAGTTCACAGTAGCAGGAGCTTGAGTTGGGATACAGATGTGCATTTGACAGTACCATTGTGAAAACTGTAACAGCCTCATCTTTTATACATAACCAAAAGTACAGCACCTCATTACCATGGTAAAAAAGTAGCCTAACTATATGATTTCTATGATGTTTGCATTGAAGAACAGTAGACTAAAGACATTCAGTCAATTACAAATCCACATCAACTGATAGAATAATTAACAAAATAATGTAATTATATTCCATTACTCCTTTAACCTATTTAGTATATTAATAATCTAATAATACTCAATATGAATATCCTACTTTTCTACCACCGTACCATTGTTACCATTAGTGTTACTACAGTAAAACTATGGTAAATGTGGGTGATTTGTGGATTGAAACGTCTTCTAACTGGATCGTTGTTGCACTGTTTCTGCATCAGTGTTGATGAGAATAACAGCTCTGATTTATTTGGCTTTAAACTAGTTTAAATTAAAGAGACGTGATTTGTACTGGAGAACTCTGCGCTGAACTTGTGTGATTCTTACTGGATTTCACAGCGTTGTTTAGCACGTGATCGCGGGTCACTGTAATAAACGCATACGCTCTAAGCTCGCGCTGCGCTGTTCTCTTTTGAGGCGCGCAGATAAAAGGTCCGTGTGGCACGCAGTTCAAACGAGTGCCGCTATTTTGTTCCGCTTTTGACACGTTTGGCCAGGGCCGTTGCTAGTGGGGTGAAAGGTGGTGACAATTCTAGGGGCCGAATTTTACTATATAGGCCCATGTTCTGTGAATAATTCTAATATTTTATTAGTTGTATAACTGAGATATTATGAAAACCACAAAAAAGCATGCAATTTGGTTCCATGCTTGTATATTGTACAGTATATGATATGTGTGTGTGTGTGGGGGGCCCACATCAATATTTTTTTCAGGGGGCCCCCAATCCTCTAGCTACGGCCCTGCGTTTGGCGTTTAACATCTATCATGCACAACAGAGTGACAACGACTATCAGTTAGACAAAATGTATTTTATCCAGTGTGTTTTGAGTTTGTTAAACCCCGCGCTGCAAACACCTCTTAAGCACACAGAATAATGCAAGTGGGCATTTTTAATTGTTTATTTATTTTTGTAATCGCGGCTTTGAACGATTATGTAATCGTGGCATCCATAATCATAATCGCGATTAGAAATTCGATTAATTGTGCAGCCCTAATTAACACACACACACACACACACAGCACATTAACACACACACACACAGCACATTAACACACACACACACACAGCACATTAACACACACAGCACATTAACACACACACACACAGCACATTAACACACACACACACACACACACACACACACACACACACACACACAAAGCACATTAACACACACACACACACAGCACATTAACACACACACACACACACACACACACACACACACACACACACAAAGCACATTAACACACACACACACACAGCACATTAACACACACACAGCACATTAACACACACACACACACAGCACATTAACACACACACACACACACACACAGCACATTAACACACACACACACACACACAGCCCATTAACACACATACACCTGTTTCAGTGGGTTCTGTGTGTGTGTGTGTGTGTGTGTGTGAGAGAGAGAGCCACACCTGTTGGCGAAGCACAGCGGTTCTGTCCCATTCTGTGTTTCTCACAGTCTTCCTCACGTGCTCCAACTGTTTCTCTAAGCGTGAGTATCGAGTCTCGGCCGCAGTCAGCTGAGAGAGCAGATCTACACACAAACAGAAATGTGAGGCTGGGAATAAAGATCTGTGTCAATCAGCGCAACCTAAAGCTAAAAGTATTAAAACATTGTGGCAGCTGAAATAAAGTATAAAAAAAAAAAAAAAAAAAAACATTACATGAAAAACTTAAACTAAAAATGTTACCTTGGCAACTAAAATTACTAAAACAATATTTAAAAAATATATATATTTAAAATATAGTTAAAAAAATAAATATTATTAAAAATAATTGTATAAAATAATGATAATAAAAATGCCAAAAGCATGTAACTTTAACAATGTTGCCCAAGTAACTGAAATAAAATAACCAAATTGAAGTACTAAAATCACTAAAACTAAAAACAATTATACCTATATTGAATTATTATACATAAACATAATTTATTTAACTTAATATATTTTTTTTAAATAAATTAATAATCCAAAAAACTAAGAATGAATAAAACAGCCACATACGAAAATTACTAAAACTTAAAAACTAAAATTAAATTTAAAAGATGAAAATAAATGCTTATTAATATGATTTTTTTTTTTTTTTTTTTTAGCAAAAAATAGAAATGTTGCCTTGGCAACTAACCAAAAAAAAACTTCATCCGAAGTGCTAAAATTACCAAAAATTTAAAACTGAAACTAAAAAAAAAAAAATGCATTAAAGCTATATATAATTATTTATTATATTTTAAGAAAATATTAAATATATATTAGAAAAGTAATAAAAATGAAAAAAGCACATCGTTACTAAAACCTAAAGTTCAATTTAAATGAAATCTAAAAATCTAAAAATAAAAGTTTAATCAAGTATTCAAAATAATATGAGTAATGAGTAAATACTCTAATAGTAGATAAACAGCACTGTGTCAGGAGTGTGTGTAGATCAGTCACAAGTTTAATCAAGTATTCAAAATAATATGAGTAATGAGTAAATACTCTAATAGTAGATAAACAGCACTGTGACAGGAGTGTGTGTAGATCAATCACAAGTTTAATCAAGTATTCAAAATAATATGAGTAATGAGTAAATACTCTAATAGTAGATAAACAGCACTGTGACAGGAGTGTGTGTAGATCAGTCACAAGTTTAATCAAGTATTCAAAATAATATGAGTAATGAGTAAATACTCTAATAGTAGATAAACAGCACTGTGTCAGGAGTGTGTGTAGATCAATCACAAGTTTAATCAAGTATTCAAAATAATATGAGTAATGAGTAAATACTCTAATAGTAGATAAACAGCACTGTGTCAGGAGTGTGTGTAGATCAATCACAAGTTTAATCAATTATTCAAAATAATATGAGTAATGAGTAAATACTCTAATAGTAGATAAACAGCACTGTGACAGGAGTGTGTGTAGATCAGTCACAAGTTTAATCAAGTATTCAAAATAATACGAGTAATGAGTAAATACTCTAATAGTAGATAAACAGCACTGTGTCAGGAGTGTGTAGATCAGTCACACACTCACCGTGCTCGTCTCTGTGGTCTGAGTGTGTGGATTCTCTGAGCTTCTGCTGAGCTTCACATCGCTCCAGCTCTAAATGATGGATCTTCTCCTGCAGGTTCTTCAGCGCAGAAAGAATGGCTGCAAAAACACAGCAGTTCAAAGAGTTCTGCATCTAGATGGGATTTATTCAGCTCGCACTGGCCCAAAGCCCAGAATGCAATGCAAGTTTGTTTGTATAGCGCTTTTCACGATGCAAATAATTACAAATCAAAACAGCATTCATATACGAAAAGGTCAGCCAATTGAAACAGAGCTCATTTACATACAGAAGTCTTAAAGAAGCAAAATGTTAATTGCAAGCGGCTGAATCTGAATCTAAACTCTCCAGCAGGTGGAGCTGTTCACCAAATATTCATAAATAAGTTTTTGTGAATATTTCATCACCAAACCTCTGAATCCTGAGCAGAAATTTGCATCTAAATCTGTTTGCACCAGTGATATACTAGTATAGCTTTTAATACTATTCTAAATTACTAAATAAATTTATTTTTTATATTTTAATTTGTTAAAGTTTTAGTAATTTAGTTGTTTTTTATGAGTTTTTTTAAATGTCTATAATGTTAACTTTAGCTGTTTTTGCATATCAAGACAACTTTTGTGTTTTTTTAGTGTCACTGAGATACTAATATTGTCTTTTTGTTTTGTTGTTTAATTATTATAATACATCAAGTTTATTTAAATTAAAATGAGAAATACTTTGCCTAAATAAACTAGGTTTACATATATATATAAAATATATATGTACATAAAATATAAATAAAAATGCTTGATATAAAATAATAAAAACAAATCTTGAAATAAACGTTAACTGAAAAAATATATGTATACTGTATATTTTTCAGTTAACGTTTATTTTATTTCAAGTATTTTTTATGGTTTTAGTTTTGGTATAATAACCCTGCTTTGCTGTTTTAACAGGTAAAATTTACCTGTTCAATTTTTTTATTTAATTTTAACTATCAGTGTCAAGTCACACTCCACTTAAGCTTAAATAAATAAAATGAATGAATAAATATATATATACTTTAAATACTGTCATTTCATGTCTGAAAACTTGTTTAAGTAACTCAAACATCACACAGTCTATATTACGAGCTGAAGCACTGAATTATTCATGAGCGCCACAAACAGCTGTCAATCACTCTCCATACACACGAGTCTTGTGTCATCAGTGCATCTGAGTGTGTGTGAGATCTCAGGTGTCACAGGTGTGTGTGTGTGTGTGTGTGTGTGTGTGTGTGTGTGTGTGTGTGTGTGTTAGAGTATTCACTACCAGTCAAAAGTTTTTGAACAGTAAGATTTCTAATGTTTTTTTAAAGAATTCTCTTCTGCTCACCAAGCCTGCATTTATTTGATCCAAAGTACAGTAAAAATTTGAAATATTTTTACTATTTAAAATAACTGTTTTCTATTTGAATGTTTTAAAATGTAATTTATTCTTGTGATTTCATAGCGGATTTTTTAGCAAACAGAAGAGACTTCTTTAAAAAATATAAAAAATCTTACTATTCAAAAACTTTTGACTGGTAGTGTGTGTGTGTGTGTGTGTGTGTGTGAGTGAGTGTATGTGTGCGGGTTTATGTGGTTTATGAGGACACAAATTTGTTTAATGACATGAGTATGACAGAGGTATTACAATATGAAGGTGTTTTATGAGGACACTGCCTATGTCCCCGTAATTCAAAAGGCTTAAAAAACATACTAAATGGTGTTTTTTTGAAAATCTAAAAATGCACACAGTCTCCTGTGAGGGCTAAGTTTAGGTGTAGGGTAGGTGTAGGGCAATAGCACACACAGTTTGTTCAGTATAAAAACCATTACGCCTATGGAGAGTATGGAGAGTCCCCGTAAACCACAAAAACCAACATGTGTGTGTGTGTGTGTGTGTGTGTGTGTGTGTGTGTGTGTGTGAGAGAGTGTGTGTGAGAGTGAGTGAGTGAGTGAGTGTGTGTGTGAGAGAGAGTGAGAGAGAGTGTGAGTGAGTGAGTGAGTGTGTGTGTGCGAGTGTGTGTGTGTGTGTGTGTGTGTGTGTGTGTGAGAGAGTGAGTGAGTGAGTGAGTGAGTGAGTGAGTGAGTGAGTGTGTGTGTGTGTGTGTGTGTGTGTGTGTGTGTGTGTGTGTGTGTGTGTGAGTGTGCGAGTGAGCGTGTGTGTGTGTGAGTGTGAGTGTGTGAGTGTATGTGTGTGTGAGTGTGTGAGTGTGAGTGTGTGTGTACCTGCACCGCTGCTCTCAGGAAAGGCTTTGACGGCTCTGTTTGTGAAGGGCAGGGGTGTGTTTATGAAGGGACGTCCGGCGGGATACTCGGTGTAAGAGGCCAGAGATGCTCGGTCAGACATCGGTCGGTCTCTGAGGGGCTGCTGACACACAGCACAAACACACATGAACGCCTCGTTTTAGTTTATTAAACGTATGCAGGTGAAATACTGTAAATTAAATTGCTAACAATTAGTACTTGCTTGAATAAAATGCATGAGACCAAATAATGAAAAACAGTGTTAGAAATGAAATAAATAACATTAGTCACTTTAGGGAATTCTGATACAATGCATATACAGCTTAGTATAATTTACATATATTGTTTGTTTTTTTAAGTTTATTGGCTTTTTAATTGTTAATGCAAAAAGCCTTTTCTAAAGAACAAACACATTACTTATATGTATTTGTATTGGCCTTTCTTTCTCATTTTGGATTGATTTTAAAATAGACGACAAAATATATATATATATATTTTTTACAAAGGTTTTATATTAAGTGCTTATCCAATATTTAGCTTCATTTACAAAACCCCAACTTTTCTGAAAAACAAAATTACATCTTTAATCCTAATTATTATAAAAAGTTTTATATTCGCAACATCATATATTACTCTGACCTTCATCTGCATTTATTACATTTCAAGTTTTATAATTTTTTTATTTAATATTTTATTTTTTAACAAAACAAGCTTATCTAAAGCTTTCAAATCAAAGTAACTGCCAAATTAAAGTAAAGTA
>CM041814.1:2482676-2487676 GCA_023376895.1 Aspiorhynchus laticeps
TATTAAGTAAAGATCATGTTCCATGAAGATATTTTGTAAATTTCCTTCTGTAAATATATCAAAACTTAATTTTTGATTAGTAATATGCATTGCTAAGAACTTCATTTGAACAACTTTAAAGGTGATTTTCTCAATATTTAGATTTTTTTGCACCCTCAGATTCCAGATTTTCAAATAGTTGTATCTCAGCCAAATATTGTCCTATCATAACAAACCATACATCAATGGAAAGATTATTTATTCAGCTTTCAGATGATGCATAAATCTCAATTTTGAAAAATTGACACTTATTGGTTTTGTGCTCCAGGGTCACATTTATGTTTTATTGTTGTTATTGCTGAATAGTGTTGAACTTTCTCATATTCTTCATGATTAGTTTGAGCTGCGTCCTCTACTGTACAGACGTGAATCTACATTTCCTTCAGTCTGAGGCGGATTCACTTCACTTTTTGGTGTGAAAGGGGTTTTACATTTACCAAAAATATAACTTTTTATATTAACAACAAACAAGCAAACCTTGCCCAGATTTGAAAAGTAACATAAAAGTAACTTAACACATTCCTTTCCATAAAAAGTCACTCGTAATTAGTTCGTTTTTAAGGGAGTAACACAATATTGTAATGCAGTAACTTTCCCCGACACTGTTAACTAATGCTGTATGAATGAATCTGGTTTACCTGAGCGAACGCGATGAAGAAGAGCTGCTCGTGTGTGTATTTGAGTCCCGGCAGAGGACGCTCCGGCCCGTGTTCACGAACCCACTTCTGATACGCCTGCAGACCGGAAAACAAACCAGCATTCACAGATGACCCAATCACACTATGCTGGATAAACCATGCTATGCAATGTGACAAATTCAGAGGAGTTTGGGTGTCACCTGGTGGCTATTTTCAGTATAGCACCTAAAAATCTCAAGTTTTGTGATATCAACTTCAAATTTGGAGCATAACTTAATTACACATATGGCTTTGATTTTTAAATACCAAAATATTTAGTAAATTTTTATAAAATATGTATTATACGTTTTTAAGTACAGTACATTTTCTTTAAAGTAAATTGAAACTTCTAGAACTTTTTTACCCTTTATTTGTTTTTATAATAATAATCTGCTGAATGTCGTCTTTTGTAACATGGGTTTTGTTTCAAGTTCATTGTTTTCATGTCTTTTATTTTGTAGTTTTGCCTCGGTCATGTTGTCATGTGATTCCTTGTGCCCTCCTTGTGTTCTTGCCATTGGTTCCTCAGTTCATGTGTCATGTTTTCATTGGTTCGTTGTCTTGTCATGTAATTGCTAGTTCTGTTTTGTCTTTGGTTGGTTTATGTCATGTGACCCTCTTTGTTTCATATATACAGTGGGTACGGAAAGTATTCAGACCCCCTTAAATTTTTCACTCTTTGTTATATTGCAGCCATTTGCTAAAATCATTTAAGTTATTTTTTTTTTCCTCATTAATGTACACACAGCACCCCATATTGACAGAAAAACACAGAATTGTTGACATTTTTGCAGATTTATTAAAAGACAAAAACTGAAATATCACATGGTCCTAAGTATTCAGACCCTTTGCTCAGTATTTAGTAGAAGCACCCTTTTGATTTAATACAGCCATGAGTCTTTTTGGGAAAGATGCAACAAGTTTATTTGGGGATCCTCTGCCATTCCTCCTTGCAGATCCTCTCCAAGTCAAGTCAAGTCAAGTCAAGTCACGTCACGTCACGTCTTTGTTTGTTTTTTTGTATCTTCTCACGTTTGCATTTAATAAAGCTGCACTTGGGTTCATCTATAGCTACTCGCCTTCAGTGGAATATGTTACATCTTTAAAAAGAGAGTTGCTATTTTTATTCATTTGTCATGAAATAAGACATAATATCTTAAGTAATTTTGTTCCTGAGATAAGGATGTTTAGATATTTGTACTGGAAAATGACAAAAATACAAATTTTTAAGAGTCAAAACACTCTTTATAAAGCGCTACAGAAAAACGGTGACTTGTATTGACTTTTAGTCTCTGCAAACATTGCTAAACATTTTTTTATTGTTTAATATAGAAACTTTAACTTTAAAGCAAGTTTTCAAGTTGAAAAAATCAACTTCAAATGGTGTTTTATTGTACTTTTCAAGGTAAGAAGTGATAAAACTCACATTATAAGACAACTTCAGTCCACCCAGATCAGCAATGTTCTCACTCAGCGTAAGACGCCCGCTAACCTACACACACACACACACGCACACACATGCACACACGCACACACACACACACACACACACACACACACTTAAATGAAATTGTAAAAAAAAACAACAAACGAAAATAACTAAAACTATTTTTTTTACAAATAAAAATAACAATAAATATTACAAACACATCAAAAATACTAAAACTTTCAAATTAAAATGAAAACTGTAAAAAAACAACAATAATACATTTATTAATAAAAAAAATATTATTAAATTAGTAATAAAAACTATTATAAAATAAACTGAAATAACACTAGTTAGGGTTAGTGTGTGGGATAGTATTTATAACTAGCTGTATATAAAAACTATATAAATATAAATGTGTAAGAGTGTGTGTGTGTGTGTGTATAAGAGTGTGTGTGTGAGTGTGTGTGTAAGTGTCTGTAAGTGTGTCTGTGTGTGTATGTGTGTGTGTGTGTGTGTGTGTAAGAGTGTGTCTGTAAGTGTGTGTGTAAGTGTCTGTAAGTGTGTCTGTGTGTGTGTGTGTGTGTGTGTGTGTGTGTGTGTGTGTGTCTGTGTGTGTGTGTGTGTGTGTGTGTGTGTGTGTGTGTGTGTGTGCGGGTTTATGTGGTTTATGAGGACACAAATTTGTATAATGACATGGGTATAACAGAGGTATTACAATATGAAGGTGTTTTATGAGGACACTGCCTATGTCCCCGTAATTCAAAAGGCTTAAAAAACATACTAAATGGTGTTTTTTTGAAAATCTAAAAATGCACACAGTCTCCTGTGAGGGCTAAGTTTAGGTGTAGGGTAGGTGTAGGGCAATAGCACACACAGTTTGTTCAGTATAAAAACCATTACGCCTATGGAGAGTCCCCATAAACCACAAAAACCAACATGTGTGTGTGTGTGTGTGTGTGTGTGTGTGTGTGTGTGTGTGTGTGTGTGTCTGTGAGTGTCTATGTATGTGAGTGTCTGTAAGTGTGTGTGTGTCTGTAAGTGTGTCTGTGTGTGTGTGTGTGTGTGTGTGTGTGTGTGTCTTTAAGTGCGTGTCTGTGTGTGTCTGTGTGTGTGTGTGTGTGTGTGTCTGTGTGTGTTTTGTACCCTCTGGTTGTACACAGTGAAGTTGTCGTAGAGTTTGACGATACACTCGGCCTTCTTCTGAAACTTCCTGTACGACTCTTCCGTCCACCACTGCTTCAGGTTGCCATAGCGATCGTACTGCCCACCTATCAGCAAACAGGGAGAAGTCACATGACTCAAAAAATCATATGCCAAAATCCTACAAAATAACGTGAGATGCAGAGTGATCCATGATGCTCAGAAGAACTGTCAGGCGACAGACGTCATTAGATCATATGTTTCTGTGTTATTCAGAGATCTCTGAATAATGTTTCACACGTTCATTATTACAGGAGTGTTGTGGGTTAACGCAGGTGTCTGTCTCACCCCAGTCGTCGTATCCGTGTGTGAGCTCGTGACCGATGATCGCTCCGATTCCTCCGTAATTCAGTGACCTAAAACACAAGATCATGATCATGAAGAATACACTCAATCTCATCCAATCTTTAATGTGCATCACAGAAATGAACAGCAGAAAGCAGCAGAGACTCACAATACAGCCTACAACACACAGGTTTACTGATCTAAGTATTATTATTATTACATAGAATCACATTGTTTTTATAGACTGCAAGTTAACTAAAATACTAACCCTAACACAAAACTCTGCATTTATTTAATTTATAAAACACTTTAATTTTATACTGTTTTTACCAATCAGTATGTCCCCAAAAGGAGGAGGTTTTGTCATTGTTTTGCTCACTTCTCGATACAAATTTGTCCCCAGAATATGATTATGTACAAACATCAGGTTTATTACAGTTAATACACATTTACATTTACATATACATTTAATCATTTAGCAGACGCTTTTATCCAAAGCGACTTATAATGTAGAAGCAATTAGACCAAAGAGAGCAACAATATACAGTCTCAGTTAGTCTAGCACAGCGCACATAGCAAGGTGTGTGTTTATTGTTTTTAATAAATTAGACCAAAATTAATAGAATATATATATACATAGAGTATACACTAAAAACGGCAAAAACACACAAAAAATTCAACAAACTTTATATATAAAAATAATATTTATTTACTAATATTATATATATATATATATATATATATATATATATATATATATATATATATAAATATATATATATATATATATATATATATATATATAAATAATGGAATATATATTAAAAAATCTAATTAAAAATATTAACAAAAGCTATAATAATATATCAATGATACTAAAGTAAAAAAATGTGTGTAAGTGTGTGTGTATGATAGTGTGTGAGTGTGTGTATGTGTGTGTGTATGACAGTGTGTGAGTGTGTGTATGTGTGTGTGTATGACAGTGTGTGAGTGTGTGTATGTGTGTGTGTATGACAGTGTGTGAGTGTGTGTATGTGTGTGTGGTCTGCTAATATTTGTCCCCTCTAACAGATTTTGTGAAGGGAAATCAATACAAGGCTGTAGCTCTCAGAGAAAAGCCACAGTAGCCATAAACACACACACACACACACACACACACACACACACACACACACACACACACACACACACACACACACACAGACACAGACAAAGACACACAGACTCTCTCTCTCTCTCTTCAGAAGTGTCACATTCTCAAAAGATGCAATAAAGCCATTTTCACCAGCGCCCTGCAAACACACACACACACACAGACACACACACACACACACACACACACACACACACACACACACACTCACTCACTC
>CM041814.1:2492676-2500176 GCA_023376895.1 Aspiorhynchus laticeps
ACAACTTTTGTATGCGCATATTTATATATATCCTTATCATAACATAAAACATAACGTAAAATTTCTCATAGCCTACTGTATGTGGTATATTTAATGTCAATATTTTTGACATATACCAATGTTATTTTAGTGTTTATTGATACTATTATAGTTTTTAGAAATTAGAATTCATTTTATTTTTTTATTTTCTGTTTTCACTTGAATTTTAGTTAGTTTTAGTAATTTTGTTATGGATTTTTCTCATTTGTATTAATATGTCTATATAGATTTTATTCATTTTTATTTATTAGTTTTTAGTTTATTTAATTTTAGTGCAATTAAAATGCATTAGAAATTAAATTAATTACGCATTGGCAACTATAGATTAAATAAAATAAAGTTTTTTTTATTTATGTATTTTTTATAAAAGTTTATTTTATTTAAAGTAATGAAAAAGTTTTTCATGGTTCAATTCTAGTTTTAGTGACCTATATTAACCCTGACCCATATATTATATCAGACCAGATCTGTTTCTATGAGGGCCGCTTAATATCTTTTAACATTCATGTTAATTTAATAAGCAGAGGAAACTTTTGAGTGACAAAAATCATTCACACTTGTAATTAGAAAAGCAAGTCAAGTGAAACCTTCGTTTAAAAGCTGGTCATCTGCTGTCAGACTTACATGAGACGACATCAAATATAAAAAATCAGTATATTAAAATGATTTCTGAAGATCATGTGACACTGAAGACTGGAGTAATGATGCTGAAAAAACAGCTTTGATCACAGAAATAAATTACAGTTTAACAGATATTCAAGTAGAAATCACCTATTTTAAATTATAATAATATTTTTAGTGCACTTAAAATCAAGTAAATGCAGCTTTGGTGAACAGAAAAGACTTCTTTCTAAATCCTTACACCTTTTGAATGACTGTGTGTGTGTGTGTGTGTGTGTGTGTGTGTGTGTGTGTGTGTGTGTGTGTGTGTGTGTGTGTGTGTGTGTGTGCGTGTCTGTGTGTGTGTGTGTGTGTGTGTGTGTGTGTGTGTGTGTGTGTGTGTGTGTGTGTGTGTGTGTGAGTGTGTGTGTAAAAGAGCAACAGGAATATTTGACAAAAATTCCACTAAAGAAAGTAAGTCATTTGTGGATGATTTGTTCCTTTAATAGAAACTTTAAAGAGGTCCGGATGATTCTTGTGCTCAAAAACAGTATGAAACCCACGGCAAGCTGGAAAAACTGCAAAAGTCTGCACTCTTCTGACAAAAGTGACATTTTGACTGAGGATTTCCACAAATCTATACTCCCCGCCACGCAAACCATCTGGGAGCGACGTCTTCCTCAAAAGAGAGTGATTTGATCCATCCATCACTCTATCTATCTGAGAAGAGCAGGGCAGATGAAAGGTAAACAAACATTGGGCCGGTGGAGGAGAAACAGATCGACTGCATTAGAAAGGAAAGAGACACAAAACAATCTCGTATTCCTGCGGAGCACTTTTCTAGAGGAAAGAGAAATTAGAAATGAGGTCTGGATATCTCTATTATATAAGTAGAGACTGAAGTTGCTGAAGCTCCTGAAAAAAGACCCCAGGAATCTGAGAAACTGCTCGGAAATCTCTCTTTATGCTATATTATCTCCAAATATTAAATTGATCTGAACTTATGCAACTTTCTGAGTGAAAAAAAAGCATTATTTGTGCTTAAAAACTGAGAGGCATGAGATTAAATCAATGAAACCTAATCAACCAGTTCCAGCAAGAAATACAAAACTCCTGATAACTGAGAAACAAAATCCAATATTTGGACGTATAAATATATTTTATTAACAGTATAGCATAACGAAAATGATATGCAGTTTTGTAGGAACACCACAAGTGTAACAATGTGTCAATTAAACCTAACAAAGTACAGAAATTATCAAAAAAAAAAGAAATTAAGTTGTTTTACCGTGTTTTATTCAAAAATCTATTTTATTCTTATTTTCTGATTTAAGAATATCATTATTAATATTTTGTATTCCAAAAAAACATGTTTTAAGAAAGTTCTTATCTGTTTTCTTAAGATTGTTCTAAAGACAAAACTTAAGAGGAATTTAATTTCCTGACAAGAACGTTTTAAAAATCACTGTAAATAACTTCTTAAAGTTAGGACCAGTGTTATATATTTTCCATTTTCCATTTAGTTCAAGTTTTAGTAATTTTGTTGAGTGTTTTTGTCATTTTTAGTATTTTTTTTAAACAAGTCTATATAGTTTTTGTTCATTTTTATTTCAGCTTTAGTTTGTTATTTTAGTACATCTGTTAAACTAAATTAAAATGAGAAATGTTTCCATGGCAACTAACTGAAATAAGTTTTTAACATTTTATTATATTTTATATTATATCAGTTAACATTTATTTTATTTCAAGCAACAAAAATGTTTTCTATAATAACCCTGGTTATAATAACCTCAATCTTGTCTTAAATTAATTTCTTGGGTTGTTTAAATTCTAAAGCATTACAGCAAAATACTAGCTACAAATAATAGGGATATGAATAATAATAACCAATGATCAGTTATTATTATATATTATGAACTGATTTTTTGTTACTGAATTTGAAATTCAGTAACAGCTCTACAAATTTGACTGAAACATGCACTCAAATATTTTGTACATTTATAATTACATCACTCTTCACCAGAATTCAGCACAAAATAACTATTTAAAATACACGTTGCATTAAAAAGTGTGCGTGCTTATTATGATTTTTAATCTGTTTTTCATTGAGTTGATCAGTGAGTCTTTGACAAGATTGAATTGCATGAAATTTATCTTAAGAGGAAATGATCTTAAGAAATTCTTACTTAAGAAAGATTGTCGTGAATCCAGCAAAAGACTTGCAGTATATTCAAAAGTTACAGATCTTGATGTAAACTCAAACACTTCTATGTGACCCTGGACCACAAAACCAGTCATAAGGAGAAAACTGAAGTCATTGCATTTGGAAACAAAGATGAAGTTCTCAAGGTGAATGCATACCTTGACTCTAGGGGTCAAACAACTAAAAATCAATCTTGGGGTGATTCTGGAGACAGACCTTAGTTTCAGTAGTCATGTCAAAGCAGTAACTAAATCAGCATACTATCATCTCAAAAACATTGCAAGAATTAGATGAAACTTGGAGAAACTTGTTCATGGCTTTATCACCAGCAGGGTGGATTATTGTAATGGTCTCCTTCCAAAGAAGACCATTAGACAGCTGCAGCTCATCCAGAACGCTGCTGCCAGGATTCTGACTAGAACCAGAACATCTGAGCATATCACACCAGTCCTCAGGTCCTTACACTGGCTTCCAGTTACACTTAGGATTGATTTTAAAGTACTTTTACTCGTTTATAAGTCACTCAATGGCCTAGGACCTAAATACATTGCAGATATGCTCACTGAATATAAACCTAACAGACCACTCAGATCATTAGGATCGAGTCAGTTAGAAATACCAAGGGTTCACACAAAACAAGGGGAGTCCGCTTTTAGCTATTATGCCACCCGCAGCAGGAACCAGCTTCCAGAAGAGATCAGATGTGCTAAAACATTAGCCACATTTAAATCCAGTCTCAAAACTCATCTGTTTAGCTGTGCATTTGTTGAATGAGCACTGTGCTATGTCCCAAAGCACTGTATTTTATGTATAATCATTTCTATATCATTTTAAAATTCCTTGTTTTTATTATTTTTAATTCCTTGTTTTTATTGCTGTGAATGACTATTTCACTTTCTTTTATGTAAAGCACTTTGAATTACCACTGTGTATGAAATGTGCTATATAAATAAACTTGCCTTGCCTTGAAAGCTGAATAAATATTATTTCCATTGATGTATGGTTTGTTATGATAGGACAATATTTGGCTGAGATACAACTATTTGTAAATCTGGAATCTGAGGGTGCAAAAAAATCTAAATATTGAGAAAATCACCTTTAAAGTTGTTCAAATTAAGTCTTTAGCAATGCATATTACTAATCAAAAATTAAGTTTTGATATATTTAAGGTAGAAAATTTACAAAATGTCTTCATGGAACATGATCTTAATATCCTAATGATTTTTGGCATAAAAGAAAAATGTATAATTTTGACCCATACAATGTATTGTTGTTATTGCTACAAATATATCTGTGTTACTTATGACTGCTTTTGTGCTCCAGAGACACAGATGATCAGAGCTGCTCCATGTTCATGTATAATCTGACTGTATAAGAAGTAGGCCTACTGACTCGTTTGCGCCTGTATTTCTTCTGAGGTGTTTTTGGAGAAGGATCTGAGCACTGAAGTGAGCTGAGATCAGCGGTGCTCACCTTGGCTCTGCTGGAGGAGGAGAAGTGCTGCTGGACGAAGAGTGCGCCGAGGGCCATGCCGAAGTGTTTGTTGGCCTGATTGAGACACAGCCGCTCCAGATCCAGCTGCTGCTCGCCTCCGTCGATCTCACGCGAGAACTCGTGAATCGTGCTGCGAAACGCCGTGGAGAGATGCTCGCTCAGCGCCGCCACGATACGCCACAACATGTAGTTATGAAGAACCCTGAGAAACAAGTCAGTGAATATGAATTTGACTTTACTGTATGCGATCTAAAACGACATGGAATAAAATATTATATTTGCTGATTTTATTCTGGGCCTGTGACCCTGGACCACAAAACCAGTCATAAGGGTAAAAAAGATTTATGCATCTTTATCATATTTACGGTAGGAAATTTACAAAATATCTTCATGGAACATGATCTTAACATCCTAATGATTTTTGGCATAAAAGAAAAATGGATAATTTTGACTCATACAATGTATTGTTGTCTATTGCTACAAATATATCTGTGTTACTTATGACTGCTTTTGTGCTGCAGGGACACATATAAGAAAAACCTCACAGGTAACATGTTTTCATTCCAAATGGTGTATAATTTAGTAGAGATGCTATGACATGTCTCTACCAATATCCAGCGACTACTAAATTGTCCCTAGCAATAATTTAGATCAAACAATTAAATATAATGTGTATGTTACCACTGTTGTTGTAATGTGATCTGCATCTGCAGAAGATAACTTAAAAATAAAATATAATAAAATTCACTGATTTTATGATTAATATGTTAAATAATTTAAAATTATATATAAATAAATAACAGCACCACCTACGTATTCTGTGATATTGTGTTTCGGAGGCGGAGCAGCTCAAGCAGTTTCCACACATTCAGAATGGTTTATTTTTGGTGTGTTTAGTGATTCTGAATAGATTCGTAGTAGTTTATATGCAGTCCTTTGGTTGTGCTTATTTGTTAAAATTACTGTATAATTAAGCTTTACGTATTTTTAAGTTCTGCAGTGATATTTTTGCAAAGTAAATGCATGGAGTTGAAAAGTAATAACACTAGAATACAAAGGTTTTAGTGAATAGAAAAGGTTGGGGGTCTTGCGGTATTGATTTGGAGAGGAGGGGGTCTTGGAGTAAAAAAGGTTGAGAACCACTGCTTCAGGTAAATGCAGGACCGGTTCTATGGGGTACTAAGAAATGAACATTATTATTATTTTTTATAAAAAAATTTTTTTTAAATAAGGCAATATAAAGACACAGCCCAACAAGCTTTTTATTTATTTATGTATCACTTGGTAGATCTGTGAGTTTCTCATTTGAAAAGTAGATCCCCCCACAAAAAAGTGTGGGCACCCCTGGTTTAAAACATACGAGCAGAGTTCAGCTGAATGATGAAGTTTAGCCTCTTTAACCTGTTAACTGTCGGTTCCACTTTTTGAAAATAGGCCTGAAAATGACATTTCCAACTGAAATTGTTATTCATTTTGAATGCTTTGGAGCAGAGACTTAAGGTTGGTCTCTTTTTAAAGAAGACACTTGCGAGATTATTATAGAAGTGAAAAAAGTTATAAAAAGTATATTACAAAAAAGTTATGGAAGTTTAAGTTTATGAAAATA
Organism: Aspiorhynchus laticeps; assembly: GCA_023376895.1. Classification (NCBI taxonomy): domain Eukaryota; kingdom Metazoa; phylum Chordata; class Actinopteri; order Cypriniformes; family Cyprinidae; genus Aspiorhynchus; species Aspiorhynchus laticeps. The sequence continues at coordinate 2,498,619 of CM041814.1, forward strand.
TAAAATGTAAAAAGTTTAATATTAATATTTTATATAAAATATGGATTTTACAAAACATGTTTTACTCTAAAACTGCTAGAAAATCAAAACCAAAAATCTGAAGAAGTTGTGTTCCAAATTTGAGGTTGATATCTCAAAAAATTAGGTTTCAGTGAGATTGTGTTCGGGTGCAGTACCAAGCTTCTCCACTAGATGACCATCAAACCCCATTAGTGACCATATAAGTGCTTCTCCACTAGATGACCATCAAACCCCATTAGTGACCATATAAGAGCGTCTCCACTAGATGACCATCAAACCCCATTAGTGACCATATAAGAGCGTCTCCACTAGATGACCATCAAACCCCATTAGTGGCCATATAAGGGCGTCTCCACTAGATGACCATCAAACCCCATTAGTGACCATATAAGAGCGTCTCCACTAGATGACCATCAAACCCCATTAGTGACCATATAAGAGCGTCTCCACTAGATGACCATCAAACCCCATTAGTGACCATATAAGGGCTTCTCCACTAGATGACCATCAAACCCCATTAGTGACCATATAAGAGCGTCTCCACTAGATGAGCATCAAACCCCATTAGTGACCATATAAGAGCGTCTCCACTAGATGACCATCAAAACCCATTAGTGACCATATAAGAGCGTCTCCACTAGATGACCATCAAACCCCATTAGTGACCATATAAGAGCGTCTCCACTAGATGACCATCAAACCCCATTAGTGACCATATAAGGGCGTCTCCACTAGATGACCATCAAACCCCATTAGTGACCATATAAGAGCGTCTCCACTAGATGACCATCAAACCCCATTAGTGACCATATAAGAGCGTCTCCACTAGATGACCATCAAACCCCATTAGTGACCATATAAGGGCGTCTCCACTAGATGACCATCAAACCCCATTAGTGACCATATAAGAGCGTCTCCACTAGATGACCATCAAAACCCATTAGTGACCATATAAGAGCGTCTCCACTAGATGACCATCAAACCCCATTAGTGACCATATAAGGGCGTCTCCACTAGATGACCATCAAACCCCATTAGTGGCCATATAAGGGCGTCTCCACTAGATGACCATCAAACCTCATTAGTGACCATATAAGAGCGTCTCCACTAGATGACCATCAAACCTCATTAGTGACCATATAAGAGCTTCTCCACTAGATGACCATCAAACCTCATTAGTGACCATATAAGAGCTTCTCCACTAGATGACCATCAAACCCCATTAGTGACCATATAAGGGCGTCTCCACTAGATGACCATCAAACCTCATTAGTGACCATATAAGGGCGTCTCCACTAGATGACCATCAAACCCCATTAGTGACCATATAAGGGCGTCTCCACTAGTTGACCATCAAACCTCATTAGTGACTATATAAGGGCGTCTCCACTTCCATATATGGTTTGAGAGATCTGAAACATGTTTTTACATACTTTTCTCAATATTTAAGATGTAGAGATCACATTCAAAAGTATAAAGGGTAGTATGGCAGTATTTGATTTCAATTCAACCTCTAAAAAACTCATAAAAGACATGC
>CM041814.1:2502676-2565176 GCA_023376895.1 Aspiorhynchus laticeps
ATTAATATTAGAAAATTAAGTGATTCTAGTTTTATTCTGATTTCATTTTATTTCACATTTTATTTTTATTTCAAGTATTTTAAAATTATTTAATTTTCCAAACTAATCTTTCCTGTTTAAAATATTTTAATTTATTAAAAATATTATATTGTATAACACATTGCATTAATTTAAATGTTTTGTTTTATTTTATTCAAAATATTTAAATTAATTTAAAATAGTGTATTTTGATTCCAATTTGACTTAATTTCTCAGTCAACAGTATAAATTTTTTTTTTTACAGTTTTTAATTTATTTACATTTTTAAATAAATTAATAATCAAACCAATGGTTTCAATTAATATAAACCAAATATAATCAAATAATTTGACTTATCTTCTTATAGCCAAGAGTCAACATATGTTTTATTTTTTTAATTTTATTATTAAAGTATTTAAATTTATTTACATTTTTAAAATTTTAAAAGTTATATAATTTTATTATTAAAGTATTGAAGTATTTAAATTTATTTACATTTTTAAAATTTTAAAGTTATATAATTTTATTATTAAAGTATTGAAGTATTTAAATTTATTTACATTTTTAAAATTTTAAAGTTAATCAAATAATTTGACTTATCTTCTCATAGCCAAGAGTCAACATTTGTTTTATTTTTATTTATTTTTATTTTATTAGCTTAAATTGGCTAAAATCACGTGATTGCTCATTTCAAGTTTTATTTTAAGATTTCTTCAATTCACTTTTATTTTATTTAAAATATCTCAATTTATTATACTAATAATCAAATCAGTGGTTTAAAATGGTTTAAATTAATAACCACACCAAAACTAATAAATGAATAACCAAACTAATCTGACTTACTTTAGTCAGCATTTATTTTTTATTTTTTTATTTGTATTTTATATTATTAGCAATTATTGGAAATGCTAAAATTAAAAAAAATTTTAGTCTAAGATTTAATTTAATTTTTACTTTTATTTTATTTTAAATATCTTAATTTATTTAACCTATTTAACTTTTATTTTCCATACTAACCCGTCTCACCTTTTGAAAATATTTCAATTCGTTTAAAATATTATATAGAATTTTACTTTATTTCAAATATTAAAATTTATTTAAAATATTATATTTTGTTTTCCAAACTAATCTGACCTACTTTGTCAGCCAACAACCAAAATGTATTTTTAATTTAATTTATTATTTTATTTTAATCTAGTTTTACTGTAACTGTATCTGTCACTTTAAAATAGCTTTCAATATCTAATACTGTAAATTAACATGCACGTATTGATTCATACAGTTTTTTGACTCAACGTTTTGTAAAGTTTTCGGTCTTATTTTGCTGACTGTGACAGATTTGAACAAGAGAGCGGCTCGCAGCGAAACACTCGCAGCTTTAAGTCACGTTAAAGCACTTTCTATATTTATTTTACAGTCAGCACAAAGCAGAGCCCAGGCCTCCGGTTCCTTCAGCGCCGGTTTCACTCAGAAAGAGGAGAAGCGAGGTTTGTGAGAACAAGTATTTGATGAGAATGAGGTTTTGCTCCTGCGGAGACGCTCCACGAGCAGAAGCACCAGGAGGGACGTGAAGAGAAAGAGCTAAAAACAGCAAAGAGCCAGAACAAAGAGCAGAATAAAAGTCATTTCTGTCTCTGCTCCCGCGGCGCGCCTGATGAAAGCCGATTGGTGGGAGAGCCGCGCATCGCCATGGTGATTTTAATAACAGTGATTATGAAGGAAGGGGTCATTGTGAGAATATTACGGGATTTGATGCATTATTACACGAAGATACGAGAGGGACGAAAAGACTTGACATTTCCACAAGAACAGAAGAGAAATCTCATCCAATCTGACAGTTTCCTGAAATCATGAAGTATTTTAATATTAAAAACATTCCGCCACCTTTAAGACTCATCATGGAAATTATAAACTGGTTAGGGCTAAAGTTCATCTCACTAAATGTACTCTTCCAGTCATAAGTTTGGGGTCAGTATACTTTACATGTCTCTTCTGCTCACCTAGACTGCATTTATTAGATTTAAATTACAGTAAAAATTACAGTTTTTACAGTCTAAAATAGCATTTTCTATGTGATAATATGCTGATTTGCTGCTCAAGAAATGTTTCTGATTATTATCAATGTTGAAAACAGTTATGCTGCCCAATATTTTTGTGGAAACCGTCATACATTTTATTTTCCAGGATTTACTCAAAAATGAAACTTGTTGCTTAGCTGAAATATTTTTTTTTTATTATTATTTAACTTTTTTTTTTTCAGTTAAAATTTATTTTATTTCAAGTAACAAAAAATTGAATGGCTTTAAATTTTAGTTTTAGTTAACTATAATATCCCTGAATTAAAGTAGTAAAGTAGTAAAGTAAAACTTTTTAATAGTACAGTAAATAAACACAACAGTTCAATTAGTACATTTTAATCTATATACGTAAATGTAAAAATATATTTAATTTATATAAATATAAAATTATACAATATTTATGTATTTTTATAATATATAAATATGATACATTTTAAAAAGTTTTATATTTTTAAAATATATTTTTATATTTGTTAAGTATATAGTATTCTATAAGTACTAAAGGAACTGTTTAAGTACTAAAGGAATCGTCGGTCACAATTAAGTGGAAACTAAGTTAAATTAAGTTAAATTCTCATCAATATTTTAGACACAGTCAGCATAAACAAAGAAAAGACAGAGAGTGAAATGCAGAGAAAGACAAGAGGTGAACAGACAAAAAACAGTTCAAGTAAATTCAATTATTCTCACACAAACAGAGAAAATATAGCAACAATGAACACACTGGACGGACTGGCAGCACACACACACACACACACACACACACACAGACTCCCGTGAGAGAAACCTGACAGCTAAACACACACTAACCCTGTCACATCCAGCACCTGACTGCTGCTCTCTAGAGAGAGAGAGAGAGAGAGAGAGAGACAGTGTGTGTGTGTGTGTGTGTGTGTGTGTGTGTGTGTGTGTGTGTGTGTGTGTGTGTGTGTGTGTGTGTGTGTAAACAAGTGAGGCCGTTGTGGGTCGATTCTAATCAGCCACGGCACAGATGAGTGTTCACCCAACAGTGACACCTCAAATAAAGCTACACACACACACACCAGTTTATACTGTGCAATGCTGAAATTGTGTCAAAAAGTGTTGCAGTACTTTTTGTCTTAATTTATACCACTAGATCTAATATTTCATCATTTCAAACTTATTTTGTGAGTCATTTTGCTTCAAAAGTGTGTTTGTGAATCTTTCTTTACAGTAAATCCTCTTGGTTTGGGGTCACTGTATGCCACATTTCTGTGACATTTTCACTAAATCTGTAATTTAATTTAATTAATATATGTGCTGCATATTTTGCAATGGTTTATCTTTTGAAAAAGAAGAAATTAAGACAGCCATAAATATTATAGCATAATATTATAGTTCTAATATAAAATAAAAGTATTAAACTTATATTATTTTTTTAGTAGTAAAATATTTCAGTAATATTATTATTATTATTATTAATATTATTATTAGCCATATTGAAATATAATCACAAAGTTTTGGCCAAGTTATGAAGTAATGCAAACAATCAGAGCAAAAAATAAAACATAAAAAAAATAATAATAATGCAATTTTAAATCACAATCACATTTTTTTTTCAGAAAAATTGCAATTTAATTTTTTATTAAATGCAATTACATTTTTTAATATTAATATTTCTTATGTTTTTATTTGGTCATTTTATTTTATTCAGCATTTTTATTTAGCAATAATAATATTAATTATAATTATTATTTCTTATCATCATTCTCATTGTTATTATTTTATAGCCATATAGAGTTAATCGCATTATAAATCACAATCATGCTCTTTCAAACTTCTTACCGTTTAGATGTGGTTTTAATGATGTCTGACACCGTCTGCATGTAATCAGTGGCCAAAACTACGATCTCCTCTTCCTCAGAGAAATTATCATTGAAGATCCGGTCCAACAAACGCTTCCAGTGGAACTACAGAGAAAGAGATGACAATGTTTATGCTTCTCTCGAGTGGCTCTTTCAGTGAAATACAGAAGCCAGTAAACCCTGAGCGTCTGCCGTCTGCCCTTTGCTTATTGATTTATGCTTCATTTAGGGACCATGTTCTGAGTTTTAAACAGAGGATCTGGCCTGCCAAAAATGGATTGGTGTGTAGATCCAGCAGCTCTAGATATTTGCTGGTTTGCGTTCTAATTTTACTGTGAGGCGGAAGGTCATCTGGGGGAAAATCACCACGGATTAGACAAAGCCATTATTCTTACAAAGCCGGAGAACTTCAGGACTCTCGGCGCATATAAACCTGCTCTTTATCTTGCTCTCTGACAACAGGTTCAACATCATTGCTTTCTTTATATGGTAACACTTTAGAATACTGTTCCATCATTAATGAATAACTACACAAGAACACATGAGTAATGCAATAGTAGCACTTTAGTAACTACTAGTAACTAACAAGAAACTCTGATTAATGAATTAGTAAGTGATAGTGCTTAGTCAAATGTGATAGTTCACTATTAGCTAATCAGTAAGTATTATTTTTTCATACCTCCCTAAGAACTACTAAGAACTACTGTATACAGGTTCATAATTAATATGAATAATGCATAATGTATAATTAATTCTAAAGTAAAGGTCATGGTAACCCACTATTAATGACTCAAGTATTACCAAATTCATCAGAAGGAATTACTAATTATTTGGATCAGTATTCTAATGTGAAGATCATGATAACTCCCTAGTAATTACTGAAATCATTGTAAACTTTTGAGGGTTTTGTAAAGTATTGGATAGTAGTTATTCAGGTGTTACTACATCCTTCTAAAGGAATTACTAATTTTTTGGATCAGTATTCTAAAGTGAAGATTGTGATAACTCCCTAGCAATTACTGACGTTATTGTAAACTTGTGAGGTTTTTGTAAGGTTCTGGTTAGTAATTCATTTTGCTAGATTTGGTAACACTTAAATCATTACTAGTGGGTTACCGTGATCTTCATTTTAGAATTAATTATACATTATGCATAATTCACATTAATTATGAACATGTATACAGTAGTTCTTAGTAGTTCTCCAGGATATATATAAAAAATAGTAGTCATTGATTAGCTAATAGTGAACTACCAGTTTCAACTGAGCACTATTACTTACTAAACCATTAATCAGAGTTTCTTAATGGTAGTTACTACAATGTTAATAGTCCATTAGTCACTTGTTCCTGTGTAGTTATTCATTAACGAAGGAACAGCTTTCTAAAGTGATACCCTTTATATTTTCAGCATCAATGATACATTTTTAGATAAATCTTGTGTTTTAATCAGATTTTTCACATACAGCTCTGCTCACCTGAAGATACTACAGGTGAATAAGGTTAAAAAAAATAACTAATAGATTTCACCATACTTCCCCAGTTGATTGATTACATTGAGAATTGCAAACATTTTTTTGTATTACAAGTTTTTGTCTAAAATGAGTCATTATAGAATTAAATATGCACTACTTTGCATGCATTTCCAGAAGATAAATCTAAACATTGGATAAAGTCAGGTTCAAAATTCTTGTGTGATTTTATTGACATATTAGAGTTAAATGTTTTTACTGTGGGGATTTTGGATTTCTCTTTTTATCACTCCATAAATCAGAAAATATTGTCAACAGCTAGAAAAAAAACACATTTTCGCCATGTTTCTAGGAATAAAATGTTGTATAAATCCGTGTAAATGATATATGAACAAACCCTTCTATAAATACCTTCAGAATATAGAGAGGAATAAAACTCTAAGTTTTGGTGAATGTAAGTGCTGCTGAAGTGGAGAAACAAACTCACAGCCTTTAAAGATATGCATTTTTGCCATGTTTCTAGGAATAAAATGTTGTATAAATCTGTGTGAATGATATATGAACAAATCCTTCTACAAATACCTTCAGAATATAGAGAGGAATAAAACTCTAAGTTTTGGTGAATGTAAGTGCTGCTGAAGTGGAGAAACAAACTCACAGCCTTTAAAGATATGCATTTTCGCCATGTTTCTAGGAATAAAATGTTGTATAAATCTGTGTGAATGATATATGAACAAATCCTTCTACAAATACCTTCAGAATATAGAGAGGAATAAAACTCTAAGTTTTGGTGTATGTAAGTGCTGCTGAAGTGGAGAAAAATCTCTTTAAAGATATGCATTGCAATTGAAATCTACAGACGCAAATAGATAGTGCTATTAAAGAAGCACTTAAAGGTGTGTTTTGTACGTTTTCTTTTAACTAGACTGAAAGAAAACACTTTATGAAAATGCAAAAAGCTGAAAATCACAAAACTGACCAGTGCATGAATAAAAAAGTTTTTGCCTGTAGTGTCTCACCTTAAATTCTACTCAAGTTTGTCTGGCTCGGCACAATGGCTCAGTCTCAAACCGTAATGACTCTCTCTTCTTAGGACACTAATAAGGGCTTAAACGGGTTAGTATGTTCACCCCTGCTGGTAATAATCTATAACTACATCATTCTGGGGTCAAAGAGCATCTTTCTCCATTGACGGCCATTCAAAAGAAGACATGTAACATCTTTTCCGGAAAATAAGTCACACCTGACTAAAAGTTGTACCGGGTCAAAACTGTATTGTTGAGAGAAAAAAAAAAACACACGAGTTTCATCTGTGTGTAAGTCGCATTTCATTGTTACATTTAGAGATAATGTAAAATTTTGGTAAAAAAAATTAAATATTTATACAATCATATAAACATGTATTTTTGATATAAGCGAGTGTGTGTGTGTACTCACGCTTGGAGCCATTTTCTGCAGTTGTTTCAGTGTTATTCGGTTGTATATGCTGCTAATGTCTTTTCTTTGGTCGTCGTATTCAGACACAGTGATCTTTACAAAAATGACAAAGAATGTTAATTAACATATATTAAAACATAAACATGCTTGTTCACACAAAACGGTCTGAATTCATGTACACATTTACCACACAGATTTATACAAACACACATACTGGAGTTCAGAAGTATGAATCATTGTAGTGATTCTGATCATTTGGGTGATTCATTTGAATGAACAGGTGCAAATACTTGGTTTAAAAGTTCTTTACATAAAAAGTGTTCTCAGAGGTCTCTGTGTGGCATTTTAAATATTCAATTTGGTACTTAAATATTTAGTGAAACAAAGCTGTTTATCAATACATTTTGATTACATGTGAAAGTTATTTGTGTTTATTGGTATTTCATGTAAATGTTCCAGTTTATATTGTGTTTTATATTGTGTTTTTGTTTCTCAAAGACTTTATTAAAATTTGCTTTCTTTAAAAAAAATAAAAATAAATGTATTAATCTAAAAAATAGATGTTTATATGTGACTAAAACATGAAAAATACAATGCTAGATTGTAAATACAATCAATTGATTTTAAGTAAAATATTAATTTAAATTATATTTAAAATATTTATACATTAAATAATTTATATTATTATTATTTATCACAATATCATTTTGAATTCTTGACAATGTATAAAATATTATAACTAGATTTTTACATTTTCTGAATAAAACATGATCAATGTAATGGATAGTGTGCATTTATATTGTGTTTGTTTGTTCCAGAAACACTTTCTCAACAAATACATCTAAAAAAAACTAAAAAAAAAAACATTCTCCAGTAACAAACAAATTATTAAAAAGAACCAAATCAAAAGAATGAATCATTGGCAAACTGAACATCACTAAAGCACACACACAGACACACACACACGATACGTACATTTGCGAGTCTCATCTCCAGATCCAGAATCTCTCTGGATTTCAGCGTGGCGTTGTGAGCTCCCAGCATGCTCAGCAACCTTTCCATCAGAGCCTTATAGGACGCCAGAATCTGAAATCATTGAGAAAAAAAAAATCATTGTGACGTGATTATAATGGACAAACATCTGACATGAAACGATTTCATGCTAAATCTTACAATTTTATTTGGTAAATATCATACTCAAAATTAAAAGTAACAATTATAAATCATGTTTTAATGTTTCCAGGGTTGAATTTCTGATGTTTACTGTCTCTTAGGTGCATTGATAATGAAAAAAATCTAGATATACTGTATGACTTTGCTTGCTTAAAGATCCTTGAAAAGTACAACTTTGAGTACCTATTTTATATATTCGGTTTTTTATACACAAAAGCAAAAGGAGCAAATATAAATGTTGTTTTAATGTTTATGATGACTGAATTTATTATGTTTTTGTCTCTACTAAGTTTACAGATTTAAAAAAAAATAGATATATGATTTTAAAGATACATAAAAAGTAAATATTTAAATACATTTTTATTTTTTTATTTATTGTTTGTTTATTTAATTTGTAACTTATTACTTATCTGGATGTGTTGTTATAAATGTAAATTGTTTGTGTTGTTGAATTTTTGATTTCGTCTCTCAAGTACATTGATAACAAAAATAAAATCTATATATATGACTTTATTGCCCAAAGAAACTTGAAAAGCAAAACGTTTGAGTATCCTTTTTATATATAAATTGTATTTTTATTTTTATAAACAAAAGGATAAAGAGCAATTATAAATCATGTTTCACTGTTTTTATGGTTTAAGTTTTTGTTTTTAAGTGTACTGATAACAAAAAAAATCTAGATATGACTTAGTTAACTAAAAAGTTATAGATATACAAAAATGAAATCTCTGAACAACTATGCAAACCTTTGCAGTTGTACTTTATATTTGTTACTTATCTATATAGACATATTTTGCATTTAGAAATTCTGTTGTGATTTCTGGACATGTTTTGTTATGTGATTAATCCATGTTTTTATTGATCTCTCAGTGGGATTTCGTGGCTTGTCAATTCAGATTTGTAGCTGTGTTGTAGCATCGGAGCGTGAGAGGATCACTGCTGTGACTTCATTATTAAGAGACGCCAGCTCATCTGTGACACGATCAATTAGACATGAGCTCACAGCGAGAGACGGCCGGAGCGACAGATGTTAGTCAGACAGACAGACGGACAGACGGACAGATGGAGAGACAGAGTCCAGAACAAAAGAGCATATGGAGAGATGAAGAGAGGCGTTTCACCTTCACACTGTCTTCATCCTGCCCCAGATACAGAGTCCTTTCTGGCAGAGTCAAACCCTCCTGATCAATCTACAATCACACAAACACCAGTTGAAGTTACTTTGAAACAAAAACTACACTCACGAACGCTCACAAACACGCTCTCTCACCCGTATGGTGTTGCGTGATGAGTTTTTGTCATCCACACTGACGGTGAGAGAGAAGAACACAGACGTGCTGTAAACTGCCTGCGTCTTATACAGCATCTCATTAAAATCTGGTCTCACGGGGGCGGAGCCACTGTCCCACCCCGCCCCTCCGGGAGGAGCTCCGGACAGGTCCCACCCACCACAGCTGTCAATCACTTCAGTCATAGGCCCCGCCCCCAGACGATCAATTTCCTTCATGTTGATGCACGAGCGGTAAAACTCTTTCACCTGTGGCAGAAAATAATACGTTTTAATTAAAATAACCATTCAAAGGATATTCTAAACGTTTAATTTATTTGCAATTAAATAAATATTTTTCTTACCTTAAAAGATTTTTAAAAAATCTTTTCCTATTGTAATCAGGAAAGTAATACACACATATATATATATATACACACACACAGATATTTTTACATTTAAATAAGAATAAAACATGAGAAATTCAATACAATATACAGTACATACATACACACACACACACACAGATATATTATTATTACATTTGAATCAGGATAGAATAAGAATTTGAATACAAAATTTAATATTCAATCACGCAGATTTAATTAAAATATTCAATCAGACATTTTAAAGGATAAAGTATCCTTTATTTCTAATGAAACATAAATATTTCAATATCTTTCCTTGGTGAAATCTCTGAATACAAAATATTTAATAAATATATATAATATTTTGTATAAAATATTTAATTATTTATTACATGTTTTTGACATCAAGCATGTATATATACACATGAGAAAGCATATATATAAACATGAGAAACTGAATGAAAAATTGTTTGATACTTTTATAGTGTTTTATAAAAATGTTTATTTTGGATGCAATTAATCGTTTGACAGCACTAATTTAAACCAAGCAAATATTCCGAGTGTGTACCTTTCTCTCGGCACTCTCCGGCTCTTTCCTCCGGACCGGCGCCTGTAGGAGGCGCTGCAGCTTCTCCTGGTTCTGTTCTCCGATGGCGGTGATGATCCCGTAGCTCAGTTTATCCTCCGGTATCCCGTGTCTCCGGAGCCACCCGCCGCAAGCGAAGCTGTAGAAGTCGTGACAGGGCTGGACGCTCGGGTCGACGTTCCCCTGGACGAATCGCGCGGCCCGGAGCAGCGAGCGGCGCTTTACACAATCCTGCCGACACTGGGAATCCTGCGCCTCCAGCGACAGAAACTTCAGCGCCAGCATGCATCCGAGAATCACACACATCCCCGCCGCGAACACTAGAGCAGAGAGCAGGCAGATTTCGCGCCGGCTCCAGCGGGCCGGAGCCCCGCCCTTGGTCCCGCCCTTGGCCCCGCCCACACATTTGTCCCGCCCACTCCGTCCGCGGTCCAGCGATCCGCCCAGATGCAGACTCATGCCGTTACTCAGCGTGCTGCTGCTGTAACGACTGCCGTGCTTGATCTCCTGGAAATCGTCGTAATGCGCCGTGAGCGAGTACGTCTTCTCCATGCTGACCGACGTCTGCGCTCGCGATTTGTTGGGGAAGGTGTGGAACATGACCTGGGATCAAAGTAAGGTCATGACCTTTGACCTTTTCAACTTTCGGGTCAGCCGACTGTATCCAAAGGCTTTTTATGTTCTTGGTTTGTTCAACCTTTCTCAGTATGACCTGCTGTGAGAGAGATGCAATTAATTAATTGCTTGATACAGTGTGGAAAATATTTACAACAAAACAAGAGAAATTTAATGAAAAATTGCAAATCCAATCATGTGTGAACAACAGAAACAGTGACTTAGAAAACACCAATTATTTATTTTAATTAATTAATTAGAGTCTGTGATAAATTTTAAATATAGTCATTATCACATTATTTAGACATATAGGACCATATGGATGTTTTTTTTTTTTTTTTTTTACAAATTAAATAGTATTTATTTTAAAATAATTATTTGCAATGAGTTTTGTATTTTTTTTTTTTTAAAGATCTTTCCCTGGTGAAATTAGCAAAGCAACACCACATGATAGATAGATAGATAGATAGATAGATAGATAGATAGATAGATAGATAGATAGATAGATAGATAGATAGATAGATTTTTCGTGGATTCCATGCTTTTCTTTTTAATTTTTCTGGATTCTGTTTTAATGGTTAAATTAACTGTTAGTAATTAAAAAGAATGTCTAATATCGTTAATTAAATTCATGAAACTTAATACAGTTTAACATGAATTTATCAAAAAATTTAAATTTAAAAAAAAAAAGACAATTTCAGTGCCCTATGAAATCCATTTTATTTTTTCCCAAATTATAAGAATTTTCTATTTAATTTTTCTGGATTCTGTTTTAGTGATTTAACTAAATTTTAATAAATCAAAAAGCATTTCTAATCAATTGAATTCATGAAACATTTGAATAATGTATCGGAACTTTTACATGAATACGACCCTATGATTTTTTTTTTTTTTTTTTTTTTAAGAAGTTCTGTGTTGTTAGATTTACTGCTTCTGGATTTTTTCATTTTAAATTTATGATTTAATAAAAATGTATTATTAAAAACAGTGTTAACCAAATAATTGCATACAACATTATCAATTTAGTTAACTCTTTAAAATGTACTTAAATGAACATTTAATAAAATGCAGCACAACAAAGGTCTACTTTTAAAATTAAAACATAAAAGAAAAATTGTGTGATATTCCTAATAATACAAACATTCCTAATATAAATAAATAAATACATACATACATTTACTTGTATGTATTTATTTATTTATATATATTTCTATCATACAGTGTTTTCCACGTCATGGAAGTTGTTTACGCATAGCAACTTAAATTTCATCAATGTACATTTTATCAATTCATGCATTTCCTGAGAATCAAACCAACGACCTTGTGCAAGCTAAATGAGCATGCTATATAACTCAGCCTTATTGCTTTTATAAAATGTTTTCTGTTTCACGTCACAGATGCCATTATATCGTGTGTGTTTTAGCATTACAGGAACGTTGGAATGACCAATCAGCATTCAAACCCACCACTATCCACTTCAGAAGTCCTGATTAAATAGCTTGATTAAAAACGGATCTGTCTTTTATGACAAGTCTCGCTTCTTAGTTTTTTTATTTGGCTTCTAATGCGCCTTCCTAAAGTTGTTTAGATTGATTTCAGACACTCGAGCATCAGAGAAACACTGGCCGATGACTCAAAGGCCTGGATCGATCTGAGAGAGAGAGAGACAGAGAGACACAGAGAGAGAGAGAGACTCCGGGGAGCAGCGATTGATGGATGGAGAGAGGTGGAGAGTTGATGTGACTTGAGTGGGTAAGGAGAGAGTGAGGCTTAGCCACATTCAAACAGGTCCTCACACACACACACACACACACACACACACACACACACACACACTACCCATCAACCACACGCCGGTAAACTGCGTCAAGCCTGCCAGACAAAGCTCACCTCCTGCTGAGCAACAAACCTGCTACTGGCTAATGGAGCACAACACACACACACACACACACACACACACACACACACACACACACACACACACTCAGTCTGATCCCCGTCTGTGTTCACACTCACGAAAACATTCGCAAATATATGAATGCAAACAATTCTAGCTAGACAAGCTCAATTTCATGTGTCACTGTGTTCTGAAATGTATCAGACGATGGAAACCCTGGGATAAAAAAAGACTTTTTCTCAGAATTCAGAGTTTACATCTCGCAGTTATTATAATTTTTTTGCTTCTGCCATAAAATAAAAACTTTAAAAGATAATTGTGACCTTTTAATTGCACAATTCTGCTGTTTTCTAAGAAATGCTGAGTTTATATGCCACAATTTTGAGTTTATATATGTTGAAATTTTGAGTTTGTCACAATTCTGAATTTTTTTGTTGCAATTCTGTGTTTGTCGCAATTCTGAGTTTATATGTCGTAGTTTTGAGATTATATGTCGCAGTTTTGAGATTATATGTCGCAGTTTTGAGTTTATATATGTTGCAATTCTGAGTTTATATATGTTGCAATTCTGAGTTTATATATGTTGCAATTCTGAGTTTATATATGTCGCAATTCTGAGTTTATATGTCGCAGTTTTGAGTTTATATGTCACAGTTTTGAGTTTATATATGTTGCAATTCTGAGTTTATATATGTTGCAATTCTGAGTTTATATATGTTGCAATTCTGAGTTTAAATATGTTGCAATTCTGAGTTTATATATGTCGCAGTTTTGAGTTTATATGTCGCAATTCTGAGTTTATATATGTTGCAATTCTGAGTTTATATATGTTGCAATTCTGAGTTTATATATGTTGCAATTCTGAGTTTATATATGTTGCAATTCTGAGTTTATATATGTTGCAATTCTGAGTTTATATATGTTGCAATTCTGAGTTTATATATGTTGCAATTCTGAGTTTATATATGTTGCAATTCTGAGTTTAAATATGTTGCAATTCTGAGTTTATATATGTTGCAATTCTGAGTTTATATATGTTGCAATTCTGAGTTTAAATATGTTGCAATTCTGAGTTTATATATGTCGCAGTTTTGAGTTTATATGTCGCAATTCTGAGTTTATATATGTTGCAATTCTGAGTTTAAATATGTTGCAATTCTGAGTTTATATATGTTGCAATTCTGAGTTTATATATGTCGCAGTTTTGAGTTTATATGTCACAATTCTGAGTTTATATGTTGCAATTCTGAGTTTAAATGTCGCAGTTTTGAGCTTATATGTTGCAGTTTTGAGTTTATTTGTCGCAAATCTGAGTTTATATGTCGCAGTTTTGAGTTCGTCACAATTCTGAGTTTATATCTCAATTCTGACTTGATTTATCTCAGAATAAACTTGTGATTCTGAGTTTGTCGCAATTCTGAGTTTATATCATGTGACTGAATTCAGAATTGTAAGAAAAAAGTCAGAATTGAGATAAAACATCGCAATTACTTTAATTTTTTTTTTATTTCGTCACTTCCATAGTCAGTCAGTGTTGTTAGTTTTTTACAGTTACTTGAGCCAAAAACTCATCACCAAACATATGACTTGTACATATGGGTTCAGTCATTTTAGACACTTCCAAAACTGTTGCAACAGAGATGGAAATACAATTTTTAAATACATGAATTATGTTTCCATCGTTGTTGCCACAGTTTTGGAAGTGCATTTTTCTGTTCTAAAGAAGGGGGTGCCAATACTTTTGTCTATATAGTGTATGTACAAGTCATTGGTGTTTTTTGGCTCAAGGTCTGCATTTACAGTCACACCAGAGGTGTTAAACTGGGATTAGGACTTGGTTTTATGCAGACCAGTCAAGTTCTTCCACACTGACTGAATCAATCATTTTCTTTTTGAACCTTGTCTTATACACAGAGACATTGTCATGTTAGAATAGAAAAGAGTCCAAACTGTTGCTATAATATTAGAAGCACACAATTCCCTAGAATATCATTATATGCTTTAACATTAAGATTTGTACTCATAGAAATTACTAAAGTAGTCAAACCTGTTCATTAGAAGGGGGTGCCAATACTTTTGGCAATATAGTATATATATATATATATATATATATATATATATATATATATATATATATATATATATATATATATATATACACACACAAATGTTTCAGGTCTGAGTATGTACTGTGCGTTGCAATGTGTTGGCCAAACAATTGCATCTATGTAGTTATTTTAAATATGTTTCTGGCCTTTATCTCAAATCTTTCTCTCAGGTTCAAACACACACACACACACACACACACACTCTCTCTCTCACACACACACACACACACTTCCTGTCTGAGTTTTAGGGTGAATATATGAGTATCTGAGTGCGTGTGGCTTCAGGGCAATTTATGAAAATTGATCCTGTATCCGTCCGGAGGGAAAGTTCAGCGCTGATGTTTTTACCAGCCGTTTCAACATCCCACCGTCTGTGTGTGTGTGTGTGTGTGTGTGTGTGTGTGTGTGTGTGTGTGTGTGTGTGTGAGTGTGTGTGTTTAAGGAGAATCAAGCATGTGGGAGAAACTACAAAAGTGAGCTGATGGAAATCATGTGTGTGTGTGTGTGTGTGTGTGTGTGTGTGTGTGTGTGTGAGAGAGTGAGTGAATAGAGACAAAAGCAAATGACAGAGCGTGTGCATTCATTAAATCTGTTATTGTGTGTGTGCATCTACATTTCTGAGTTAATTCACCCTGTCACCTCTCATCTGTTTCACCAGACGGACACACACACACACACACACACACACACACACACAGGGAATCTCTCAGTAAGTGGATTGAAGACACACACACACACACACACACACACACACATACCTGATGTCTGTGGAGGTGTTTCTCTGGAAAATGTCAGTCTCCATTCAAACCATCATTCATCAGATGTGTCTCGCTCTTTTCCTGTCTTTCAAACACACTCATACAGCTCTCTCTCTCTCTCTCTCTCTCTCTCTCTCTCACACACACACACACACACTTTCAATCTGTTTTACTAAAATCTGCATTATAAAACAGATAGTTCTGACATTAAACCCATTGTAAAATGCAGATAAATGCACCTGTGACGCATTAATGCAGCAGTCTGCCACAGCCTGCAGTTATTAAAGAACAATGGACTATATTACTTTTCAGAAGAATGTGATCATGATGAATAAATGTAATAGGAGTAATATTAGTAAATGCAATATGATTTTTATTAATAAATGTAACTGTTTATTGAACATTGGTCTGTTTTAGAATAGAACTGTTGGCATAATCTCTAAAAGTGTTAGTGGTCGTCCTTTATGTTTTTTTCTAGCTGTTCATGTTCAAAACCAGCCATGTTTTACATAAAAAAATAGCTAAAAAAAAATATATATTTTAGTTGTTTTTTTTTATCACTTCAACTTAAATTTAATAATTAGAAATAGAAATATTAAGCTAAAAACAGCTAAATTAACCAAAAAGTTTTTTTTTATGTTGTTTTACTTATTATTAAATAACTTAAATTAAATGAAATGAAAATTGTTGCTTTGGCAACTAGCCAAAATAAAATTAGCTTATTTTTTTCATATTCCATTTCAATTAATATTTGTTTTATTTCAAGTAATGAAAAAGTTTTAGTTTTGTTAACGTTAATAAGCCTAATTTATGCAAGTCTCCTTCTCATATGCTCTAGATAGAAAAATCTCAACAACGCCTCAAACTGAACTCACTTCTCAAATACCAGATTCTGACCTCAAAAGCCAACGATCTCAAACATTTATCATCAAATTCTTCAAATGATCTGAGCGGCTGTTTTTATTCCTCCTCAGAAACATCTGAGACACTCAAAACATAACTGAGACCTGCATGAGATATGAAAGAGCAATGAAATAACCCTCTGGGAACAAATACAGATAAAACACACACTGAAGTCCATCCAGTCACACACACACACACACACAGAGAGAGAGAGAGAGAGAGAGAGAGAGTGGTGTGTGTAATGGATTAGATCTCTTAGCATCTGATGAATGACCATTTACACGACATGACAGCACTAATGTCTTGAATACAGAACACACACACACACACACTTTAAAGCACTGCAAACGAAAACCAGCCCAAACTTTGTATGCTCAGTCTCTAATGTGATCTCCAGCGTGTTGATTATTAATATTGGTGTTGTGTTGTGCCGTCACGCGTGGCTCTAACAGATTTATTCTGCTGGGCTCGGACTCGGGCTTCGGCTCGGGATTCTGGGGTCCGTCTTATCAGCACCGGACAGCGAGGGTCTCTCATGGGTCCTGTTTCAAGTTCTTACAGCAGAACGAACGAACACACACACACACACACACACACACACACAAACACACACACACACAGAGACACACACGTGTCCTTCAGGGACTTCCAGCTAAACTGCCATTGTATTTAAAACAAGGTAATTATAATTACTGCGCACAAACCCTGACCCTAACACACACACAAACACACACACACACACACACACACACACACACACACACACTCTTTTGCAGTCATTCTGTGGCGCCAGACGCAGGGACAGTAACTCAATTATACAGAAAGCTTTTGCTCCACTAGTGAATCGCTGAACTACCAGCCGTCAAATAAATTAATAAAACACACACACACGGATCACAATTCATCTGCTGCTCATAAACTTCACAAAGCAATCAAATAAATCCTGTTTTCTTACAAGATCACCTGTCAGACACAGTTTATACTATGGTCACACCATGCTTTTTGGATATTCTGTGTAGCTAAATACTATGGCATATGAATATGGAAATCATACAATATCATGCTTGCTATATATCAAAGTACCATATGAATACAGTAATCATGGTAAATCACAAAGTACTGTGGTATTGCCATCACTATATACACTGTAAAAGTGTAAATATGAGTTATTTCTACTACATCAAATCTTTAAAAATGACTTTCATTGGTGTGAACTAATGCATTCAGATCAGTTCAGGCTTATTAATCATATTTTGAATATATGGAATGTGTGTATATGACTATTGAAATCATACAGAGTCATGGTAAATCTCAAAGCATTGCGGTATTACGATCACTGAACGCTGTAAAAGTGAAAATATGAGTGATTTCTACTTCATCAGATCCTTTAAAATGACTTTTATTGATGTGAACTGATGCATTCAGATCAATTCAGGCTTATTAATCATATTTTAAATAGCCTATATGGAATATGAGTAGGCTATATAAAGCATCGCGGTATTAAGATCACTAAACGCTGTAGCCTATATGAAAATATGAGTGATTTCTAGCACGTTAAACACATTTTAGGTATTTTTTACAGTGCATGCATCACAGCAGTTTTGGAAAAGAACAAATGCATTAAACATGAAATATAAGCGACTCATTTTGGACATTGCAACATATATGAACACAGTTCACAATTCAACTTTGGCACCTAAACTGATCCAATTCTGTTTCGCAACGCCTTCACCTGTGACTCTTAACTTAAACTGTGGTGCTCTGAAATACCATGGTATACCCACGGGTTTACCGTATGGTTCCACCAATACTTTGTTTGCAACAAAATGACATATCAGCATTTTGGTCACTCACTCACACACCCCTGAGAGACAGACCTGTGCGCACACACACACACACACACACACACACACACACACACATCGTCTCTTCGTGATCTCAAGCTGCTGCTGAGGAGAATTCAGAGAGATTTGAGGAGATTCACTCACCTGGAGAAGACACGAGGAGCGCGGAGAGAATCACTGAGCGACAGCAGCGCGCTCCGCTAGAGTGTGTGTGTGTGTGTGTGACAGAGAGAGAGAGAGAGCAGTCCTGAAATGACAGAGCGCGGTATTGCACTGGTCTCTTCACTGCGCGCTTGTGTGTCTCTATGCCAGTGTGTGTGTGTTTGTGTATCTTGCGTCTCCAGAGTTATATTTTATCCTCAGTCCAGGAGATGTTTGGGTCTCTCTCATTAAATATGTTCTGATTATGCAAATGAGGTTCCCGCCCGCTCATATCATTAACTCTCATACAGTTATTCTAGCTCGGTTACCGAACAGCGTCGATCTTTGCTCACAGAGTTTCATTATAACGCATTAATCATCCTAATAATAAAACAGCAGCGATAACTTCCCTCGTGCGCGCGTTTTGTCTCCAGAGCTTCAGAAACTGCTTTTGGTGATGCAAATGATGGTGGTAAAATGATTTATGCTTTCTTAAATTATGTTTTCTAAGATTTCTTTTAGGGCTTTTAAGGCTTAGGGGAGTTTGTAGTAATAATTAGCTTCATTTTAAAAAGAATTAGGAGAGAATATGGTTTGATCTGCAATGAAAATACCCTGAGTGCGCGTGAGTGCTTAAGTAGAGTTTAAGCTTAAGAATTAAGTACAATTCCACATAGTTTGTGGAAATTTAGCTCGAGAAATAAGATAAAACCTTCCTTTGGGACAATCCTCAAAGAACAAAAAAATGAGGAATAATAAAAATAATGTTTTTTGTTGTTGTTGTTATTATATGTTTGTTTATTTTTTACAGCAGCGTTTGGGTGAGTCTGTAGTGATTATAGGTTTATATTTAAAACAATACAAGTATATGATATGATCTCATTTAGATGCACTAGTAAAATCAAGGTTCATTGTTGGCATTGATGGCTCCTTGAAGGAACTTTAACATCCTTGGAAACTTTCCATCGCACAAAAGATTCTTTATAGTGGATAAACGTTCTTTACACTCTGAAAAATAAAGGTTCTAAAAGGGTGTTTTCACAGTCATGCCAAAGAAGAACCTTTTTTAATTTTTTTTGGTTCCCAAAAGAACCTTTCAGTGATCAGTTCTTAAAAGAACCATTTTTTATTAGCATAAAGAACATTTGAATAATCTAAAGAAACTTTTTATATATATATATAAATATGTTTTTTACAGTGATGCTATGGAACACACTTAAAAATAAAGGTTCTATAATGGCATT
Source organism: Aspiorhynchus laticeps (assembly GCA_023376895.1). Lineage (NCBI taxonomy): Eukaryota > Metazoa > Chordata > Actinopteri > Cypriniformes > Cyprinidae > Aspiorhynchus > Aspiorhynchus laticeps. The sequence continues at coordinate 2,522,408 of CM041814.1, forward strand.
GATGGTTCATTTAATAACAGTTTACATAAAGATTATTTTGGGAACCAAAAATGGTTCTTCAAAGGCATCATTGTGAAAACCTACTTTTGAAATCTTTATAAGAGTGAAGATCCATTTTTGGTTCCCCAAAGAACCTTTCAGTGAGTAGTTCTTAAAAGAACTGTTTTTTTTTCTTAGTGTTAAAAACATTTTAATAATCTAAAGAACCTTATTCCATTATAAACAACTTTTTGCACAGTGTAAGGGTTCTTTATGGAATGACTGATGCCAGTAAGGAACCTTTAAGTGTGTAGATTATTAAAAAGGTTCTTTGATGACTCTGAAGAACCTTTAACATCAGGGAACTTTTCTGCACTCTTAAAAATAAAGGTTCTTTATTGGCATCAATGGTTCTATGAAGAACCTTGAACATCCATGGAACCTTTCAAATGCAGAAAAGGTTCTTTATTGTCGAAAAAGGTTCTTTAGATTTTTAAAATGTTCTTTAAAATGGATCTTTTAGGAACTGTTCACTGAAAGGTTCTTTTGGGAACCAAAAATGGTACTTTTATGGCATCACTGCAAAAACACCCTTTTGTAACCTTTATTTTTAAGACTGTGTTGCTCAAAAGGTTCTATAGATTAGTAACAGGTTCTCGATATAAAAATGGTTCTTTTAAGAACTGCGCACAGAAAGGTTCTTTGGGGAACCAAAAATGGTTCTGCTGCATGTAGCTGAGTAAACCTGTGTGTGTGACTGAGAGTGAATGAATGTGTGTGTGTTGTAAATGTGATTAGTGGGAGTGGCTGTGGAGTGGACGATGCACTCGTCGCGATTACCCCGTGTGGCGCGCGCCCTGCATGCTAAAGCACTGGAACGCATGTGGCACATCCCTTTATCTGGATTTAATCACCCCACCAGAGAAACACACACACACACACACGCCAAGCCTGAAAAGAGAAAACAGAAGCAGCTGTGATTGTGTCCAAGCCTTAAAATAATGTAAAACAGCTTCCTTTTTCATGCATGCCAAAGAAATCTGAATTTCTCACAAAACACTCTGCCAATGGCAAAAGAGCAGAGCCAGCATTTGTGTGTGTGTGTGTGTGTGTGTGTGTCTCACTCCAGGGTGTGTATGACATTGGCTTGATTTGTAGGCATTGGTTGCTTTTCTGAGCTCCAAAACATAGTGATTGTGTTGAAGGGTCAGTGTGTGTGTGTGTGTGTGTGTGTGTGTGTGTGTGTGTGTGTAAGTGAAGTGGATGGAAATCAGGCACAGAATGTGACAGCTGTCTACTGCTGCTGGTCAGAGGGGGCGTGGCTCTATTAAAGAGGCGTGGCTCACTGCCAGAAAGAAAGTGACTTCAGCTCTGTCACGCCTCATTAATATTCTGATGTCATTGCTCCGGCCCCTCCCCCACTATACACTGGAGATGAAAGTATGATATCATTCCATATGGATGGCCAAAGAAAAGACACAGCGGCCACTCGATCCATCACCCCTGAGTGCTCTCTCTCTCTCTCTCTCTCTCTCTCTCTCTCTCTCTCTCGCTCTTTTAGGCATAATATACACGTTCCCAACTTGAAGGCTGTCCAGAATGTAAGAAGCCTTATTATGCTGCCTCTTAGGATGTAATTGTTTTGCATATTCCACACAAAAGCTGAAATCTCCACTCTGATTGGTTGGTTTTATGCAACTTCCAGGTATCAGGGTCTATTATAGAAGGTTATATTATAAAAATTGTGTTTTTTATCTCAAAATTCTGACTTTCTTTCTTACTATTTTGAGTTTATATCTTGAAATTCAGACACGTGTCTCAATTCTCAGTTTATATCTTGTAATTAACTGAGAGCTTATATATCACAATTCAACAGTTTATAACTGTGAAGTCTGAGATAATATCTCGTAATTCTGACTTTTTTTCTTCGAATAGTGAGAAAAAAGTCAGAACTGTGAGATAAACATTTGCAATTACCTTTTTTATATTTTATAATATTATAAAAGCATTTCAGTGCCAAAATAAATAAATAAATGTGATTTTGAGAATAAATATTTTGAATATAAATCAAAATTACGTAAATTACTGTAAGTCATAGCATTGTAAGATTAAAGTCCTAATATTTTGAGAATAAAGTCAAAATGACTTTAACAAAGTTGTATCAATACGAGAATAAAGCCGTAATATATTTTGAGATACAAACTTGCAATAATGAGAAAAGTAGAAGTCAGAAAGTCTGAATTATGAGATATAAGATCAGAATTTGGAGAAAAAAGTCACAATTGCAAAATATAAACTCAAAATTTGGAGGAAAAAGTCAGAATTACGAGATATAAGATCAGAATTTAAGAAGGCCAGAATTGTGAGATGTACTCAAATTTGTGAGTTTATAGCTTGCAACTGTGAAAACACCTGTAACATCTCTCTTAATGAACTCTTAACGAGCTTCTCTGCAGTCCATGGCAGCATAGCACCGATTCTGTTATTATAAATGAAAAATGCTGACCATGGCCTCAATTTTATGGGTTACTTCTACATGTGATACATAGACAAAACAAATTACAGTAATTATATATTAATACACATATACATGTGTCAGATATATGTTGATAATAATGCAGTAGGAATGAGCTTTGAATATTTAATATTTCATGTGAATAAAATATACAGCGAGGTCCAAACGCCTGAGAAAATGTGGGACTCAAATCTAATTTAAACTGGGAAATAGAAAGAATATAAAAATGCTATGAAGTAAAATAAAGATTTCTGCTTAATTTCTATGTGACTAATCAAATGCATGCAAACGAGCGTCACTGATCATGACTCTTTCTTGCTTCCACTGAAGCTGAACATGCAGAAGAAACAACATTCTCCAATGCATGACTGCTGCAATTCAACTTTTCTCTCAAATTGTTGTGCTGATAATATAATTTATGATGAAAATTTGTGTAAAAATATGCAAAACACAAGCATTTTCTCAGTGGTCTCAGACTTTTGTACCTCGTTGTATGTACGTACTGTTCACAAACACACGGATGTCTCTAGAGTCTCTCTGGCTTTACAGTATGAACAAACAGATTTAAAGGGAAAAGCCACCTGGCAAGGAGAGAACTTATCAGTCCCAACATAAAAGGAAGAGCAAGTCTAATGTGTTTTCATTCATTGTCACCTAATAAAAATTCTCCTCACTTCACATCAATGACTCAAAAACAACTTCATGTTTTTAAGTTTAAAAAACATTATAGTTTTCATGTTTATTTATTTTTGTAATCCCTCCCAACTTTTTGGTATAAATCCTGTGGCTCAGTGGTAGAGCATTGCGTTAACAGCGCAAAAGGTTGTGGGTTCGATTCCCAGGGAACACACATAGTGATAAAACATGTATAGCCTGAATGCACTGTAAGTCGCTTTGGATAAAAGCGTCTGCTAAATGCATAAATGTAAATGTAAATGTAAATCCAGAAACATACTTTGCATAGGTACACAAAACATGAACGCTTGACTTACATACTACAAGTGTTTGGCGGTAATTTACTGTTGCATTAAAAAAACGTACTACGATATTTTTGAGCCTAAATGAATGGAAAATGGAATTGATTCTCTTTGGTCCCTCTGAACCTGGTGACACAGTTAAATTTAAACTGGGTCCTCTGAGCCCCTTTAACAAACATCAGGTAAAAAATCTAGGTGTTTAGCGCACTAAAATTTGACAAACCGATAAATTAAATCGTCAGAATGAGCTTTTTCAAATTGAGGATGATCTATAAGATTAAGCATTTTTATCCCAGAAAGATTTGGAAAAGGTTATTCATACGTTTATCATTTCGAGATTAGATTACTGCAACTTGTCACCATCTGACTTCATCCTAAACAAACAAACAGACAAAAAAACTTTTCTTCTCTTTACTTAATCCCCAGTCTAGCTTGTACTTATTTGAACAATGCCTGAAACTTGGCATTACAAGCACTTGCTGTCTATTTGCCTCTTTAAGATGAATAGTTTGATGTATTCCCCAATTGTAAGTCGCTTTAGATAAAAGTGTGTGTTAAATTAATAAATGTAAATGTAAATGTAAACTCGCTATATTATGGTGCTCAAAATAAACATTTTAGATTGCAGATGGTCCAAAATGCAAGAATGCTCACAGGCACTTGTAAATTGGTTGCTTGTTTCTTTTAGGATTAATTTGAAAATCGTATTATTTGTATTTAAATCTCGACATGGTATAGCTCCATCTTACATTGTGGATCTAATTCAGGAACAAATGCCAACGAGATCTTTACAATCTCAATTACAGAAACTTATTCTTGATCTCTTGGGATCGCGCTTTTGCCTACTGCTATATATTAGGGACGTACCAACGCTCGGTCAGTTTAAAAGACATCTGAAAACATATTTTTTATGATAGCGTTCGATCAAAGATAAGTGCGAAGGTTGCTAGTGCCATGTGTCTCTTTTGTCCTTAGTTAAGATATATTTTCACTGTTCTTTTAAGATTTCTCTTTTTATATTTCTTAATTATACATATGGTTATGATTTTTTTAATGTTTTCCTCTCCTAATTGCTTTATTGTTTGTACAGCACTATGGTCAACATTGTTTTATTCAGTGCTTTAGAAATAAATTTAAACTTTGAAGTTAAGTTGCTGACGGTTCAATAGGAAATCAGTTGAAAGCATCCAGTCATCTCTTACCATTGAATTGAATGTTCAATTTACCAGTATAAATATTTGAGAAATGATTGTTGTATCTGATTGTATTAGTCTATATAGAGTGATAGTCAATGTAAAAAGAGCAAATGGGAGAAGCAGATGAACACAAAACAGCAGAACAACATAAAGTTAAAGAGGGTATCATTCAGCTGAACTCTGCTCGTATGTTTTAAACACTACGGCTCTTATACTGTATGTTCTTACTCCACGCATCTCTTAAAACATCCTTGAATGCATACAGTTTTCTAGTAGTTTCATGCTATTTTGCAAAAGTTACATGGTGTAGCTTTAAAATAAATCATAAAACCTCTTGAGGCATATTTGATTCTTAAATTGCTGGCAAAAACAATATCATTAAAAAATCACAGATATGTGTTTTATAACTATTTGTTGCCATTGCTTCATGTTTGGTGTGGTCAGACCATTTCTATCTTCAGTGAAAAGCGTGTGTGTGTGTGTGTGTGTGCGTGTGTGTGTGTGTGTGTGTGTGTGTGTGTGTGTGTGTGTGCTTGTGTGCTTGTGTGTGTGTGCTTGTGTGTGTGTGTGTGTGTGTGTGTGTGTGTGTGTGTGTGTGTGTGTGTGTGCTGTGTGTGTGTGTGTGTGTGTGTGTGTGTGCTTGTGTGTGTGTGTGTGTGTGTGTGTGTGTGTGTCATAAATCAAGAATCAGTCACTGTGTGTGTGTATATTTATTGATTGTGTAATCTGAACTGCTGAAATGGGACAGAAGGAGTTTTCAATTTAATTAAACAATACATTTCTTTAAGAAGCTTATGCAAATCCAAACGAATAACTAATATTAGCATGAGCGTTTATCCATTTGTTCAGCGTTACGCAGGAGCGTGACAGACCCACAGCGCTGTAATGACCTCATGGTCAAGCACTGCATCTGGAACTGTGAAAGAAATGATGGTAATGAGATCACACACAGAGACCAGAGAAAGAAATAAGAGAGAGAGATTTTATATTAACCACTCCGTTTAGAGTCATTCACACCCGGGGCGCTGCTCTCAGATGTTTAAAGGGACAGTGAGACCCCAAAAATCATCATTCGATCATCATTTACTCCCCCTCATGTCACTTCAATCCTGTATGACCTTGTTTTTCTTCCACTGAACACAAAAGACAGCCGCTGTCTTCAATTCAGTAAAGGTAAAATGGTGATTTTTTTTACTGCAAAGCTCCAAAAATACAAAAAAGTGAACCATAAAAGCAGTTTTTTTGCACTGTATTCTAAGCCACATCCCAGAAAACAAATTTAGGTTGAATGAATGAATGAATGAATGAATGATGCATTTATATAGCGCTTTATTGTGTATTGCTGTACACCCAAAGCGCTTTACAATCATGTGGGGGGGTCTCTCCTCAACCACCACCAGTGGTATAAAAAAGTTGTGGGAACATTGTTTTGAATGGTTTCTAAAATGTTTAAATGTCCAGTTTTCTTGTTGTGATAACAATGTTATTAAAAAGTTGCAGAAACGTTTCTTACATCATTCTAGTCAAGTTAAGTCACCTTTATTTATATATCGCTTTATACAATAAAGATTGTGTCAAAGCAGCTTTACAGTGTCAAACAGGAAAATAGTTTGCCGTTCTAACTTTATTTTCACCCAAAATATATTATTAAATTGTTTATTTTTAATATTCTAAAAACTTTAAAATGTCCTATTTTCTTGTTGTTGTTACGGGGTTGACGAGACGTGAGACATGCGGATCCATTCGCAAGGCTTTATTATAATACATGGTCAATACAGGCAGGGTCGGTCAGTAGCAAACAGGTATGGCATGGGCAAGACACAAGAATAATCCAAGGGCAAGCGTGGGTCGGCGATCGGCGTACAGTATCCAGAGGGCTAGGCAGAGAGAGAGAATCAGGAACACGGGCAGGAATCGAAACACAGGAAATCAAACTCGGGATAATTGGGAAACGCTTGGTAAGTAGCAAGGCTAACAATACTCGGCAGAGTGTAAGAGAATGTCCAGGGTTATTATAGTGTGTGGGTGTGTGTGATTGGGTGATGGTGATTGTGAGATGGTGAACAGGTGCAAGCTTGATAATTGTGAACAGCTGTGTGGGTGCAGTGAATGATGGGAGATGTAGTCCTTGAGTGATCTGTGACTGACTGTGTGATGGGTGAGTGACCTCTAGAGGTGAATGAAGAGAAGTTCATGGTTTGGATTTGTGACATAGCCCCCCCCCAAGGAGCGGCTTCCAGACGCTCCTAAACAGTCCTAGGAGGGCGGTGGAGCGGAGGCGGAACAGGGGGAGGGACGGAGGGCCAGGTCCATGTGGAAGCCAGGGCGGAGAGGATGGAACTGGAACCCACCGGGGCGGAGCGGACGGACCTGGAGCCCACCGGGGCGGAGCGGACGGGACCAGAGCCCACCGGGGCGGAGTAGATGGGACTGGAGCCCTCCAGGGCGGAGCGGACGGAGCTGGAGCCCGCCAGGGCGGAGCGGACGGAGCTGGAGCCCGCCAGGGCAGATCAGAGGGGACCAGAGCCCCCCAGGGCGGAGCAGACGGAACCGGAGCCCCCCAGGGCGGAGCAGATGGACCCGGAACCCACCAGGGCGGAACAGACGGGACCAGGACCCACCGCAGGGAAGCAAACTGGGCAGGTAGCCCTGACAGCACCTGGAAGTAGAGGAGAACAAGGACAAACAACACAGGGAGAGCAGAGACAGACAACACTGGGAGAACAGAGATAGACAAGACAGGGAGAGCCTTCCTAGTCTCAGGAGCCGTGGCAGAGCAGATCTGGGAATCACAGGCGGCCTCCATAGCCGTGCCAGGGCAGGACAGGAAATCCCAGACGGCCTCCGTAGCCATGACTGGGCCGGACAGGGAATCACCGACGGCCTCCTTAGCCGTGTCAGGACAGGGCGAAAGTTCATAGACGGCCTCCGTGGCCGGGACAGGACAGGGCGAGAGTTCGTAGATGGCCTCCGTGGCCAGGACAGGACAGGGCGAGAGTTCATAGACGGCCTCCGTGGCCGGGACAGGACAGGGCGAGAGTTCATAGATGGCCTCCATGGCCGAGACAGGACAGGGCAAGAGTTCACAGACGGCCTCCTTAGCCGTGACAGGACAGGATGAGAGCTCACAGACGGCCCTCTTAGCCGTGACAGGACAGGGCAAGGGTTCACAGACGGCCTTCTTAGCCGTGACAGGACAGGGTGAGAGCTCAATGACGGCCTTTATAGCCGTGACATGACAGGGTGAGAGTTCATGGATGGATACCACCGACACCTCTGGAGGTTCTGCAGCTAACGCCGCCACCTCTGGAGGTTCTACGGTGATACCAGGACCGGGTGAGAGTCTATTGCTGGGCGCCACCACCTTACCAGGGACTGAGGCGAGCACCACCGCTTGGGGAGGTTCTGCGGCCGATGCCTTCCCCTGGGGCAGTACCGTGGTGGTGTACGTGGCCCAAATGCAACATAGTGCTATCCCCACCCTGGGGAGCGCTTCAGACAGGGTAATCAGTTCATAGACAGGAGGGTCAGAGTGAGTGGATTTGGGGATGCCAGCGGCGCGTACAGACACCAGTGGGACATCCCTCACACTAGACATCAGACTGGGGTACTGAAAGACTGACCTTGATGAACTGGGTGCAACAGACAGGGCATGACGAGATTCTGGCAGATCAACTGAGACGTGCTGTGACTCTGGCGGAGCAGCTGAGACGTGCTGTGACTCTGGCGGAGCAGCTGAGACGTGCTGTGACTCTGGCGGAGCAGCTGAGACGTGCTGTGACTCTGGCGGAGCAGCTGAGACGTGCTGTGACTCTGGCGGAGCAGCTGAGACGTGGCGTGACTCTGGCGGAGCAGCTGAGACGTGGCGTGACTCTGGCGGAGCAGCTGAGACGTGGCGTGACTCTGGCGGAGCAGCTGTGACGTGGCATGACTCTGGCGGAGCAGCGGTGACGTGGCGTGACTCTGGCTGGTCAGCGGAGACGTGGCGTGACTCTGGCTGGTCAGCGGTGACGTGGCGTGACTCGTGACGATCAACGGTGGCTTGGCTTGACTTGTGATGATTAGCTGTGCTTTGGCTTGACTTGTGACGATCAACTGTGGCTTGACTTGACTTGTGACGATCAACTATGGCTTGGCTTGACTTGTGACGATCAACTGTGGCTTGGCGTGACTCACGGAGATCACTGGTGGTTTGGCCTGACTCGTGATGATCAACTGTGGCTTGGCTTGACTCATGACGATCAACTGTGGCTTGGCTTGACTCACGGAGATCACTGGTGGCTTGGCTTGACTTGTGATGATCAACTGTAGCTTGGCTTGACTCACGGAGATCACTGGTGGCTTGGTTTGACTTGTGATGATCAACTGTGCTTTGGTTTGACCTTTTAACATCGGCTGTGACCTGACTTGGCTTCTTAACATCAGTTGGGACTTGACTGGGCTCTTTAACAGTAGCGATGATCTGACTTGTCTCTTTAACAGCAGCGGTGACTTGACTTGACTCTTTAACAGCAGCGGTGACTTGACTTGACTCTTTAACAGCAGCGGTGACTTGACTTGACTCTTTAACAGCAGCGGTGACTTGACTTGACTCTTTAACAGCAGCGGTGACTTGACTTGACTCTTTAACAGCAGCGGTGACTTGACTTGACTCTTTAACAGCAGCGGTGACTTGACTTGACTCTTTAACAGCAGCTGGGAACTGACCTGGCTTGTGATTGGCCGCAATGCCGCTACGGGGTGTTGTTGTTGCCGCCATTTTGTGAGCGTGATCTAGCGTGGCTGTGTCCACACAATTGGGTGCGGTGTCTCGTTCCTCCGCGACCCCCACAGTGAACGAAGAGCCAACACATAGCAAAGCATAGTCCAGAAACTGACTGAGAGATGAACGGGGACCCTCACGGATTAGCTGTGACTTCAGCGGCTGATTAATGCCCTCACAAAAGAAGTCTATGAGTACACAGTCCGGCAGATCAGAGAAATGGGCGAGGTCTAAATATTCTTGTATATAATCCTCGAGTGGTCGAGAGCCCTGCTCGAGGTGTAACAACATCCTTGCAATGTCCATACCTGGCCAATATCCACATGAAAAGCCGCTGGATCCTTTTGTGGCCGAGTATTCTGTTACGGGGTTGACGAGACGTGAGACATGCGGATCCATTCGCAAGGCTTTATTATAATACATGGTCAATACAGGCAGGGTCGGTCAGTAGCAAACAGGTATGGCATGGGCAAGACACAAGAATAATCCAAGGGCAAGCGTGGGTCGGCGATCGGCGTACAGTATCCAGAGGGCTAGGCAGAGAGAGAGAATCAGGAACACGGGCAGGAATCGAAACACAGGAAATCAAACTCGGGATAATTGGGAAACGCTTGGTAAGTAGCAAGGCTAACAATACTCGGCAGAGTGTAAGAGAATGTCCAGGGTTATTATAGTGTGTGGGTGTGTGTGATTGGGTGATGGTGATTGTGAGATGGTGAACAGGTGCAAGCTTGATAATTGTGAACAGCTGTGTGGGTGCAGTGAATGATGGGAGATGTAGTCCTTGAGTGATCTGTGACTGACTGTGTGATGGGTGAGTGACCTCTAGAGGTGAATGAAGAGAAGTTCATGGTTTGGATTTGTGACAGTTGTGATTGTAACAGTATTTAAAAAACATTCATCAAATACAAATTGCATCATAAGAACATTTTGAGAGAATGTTTTTCTCAACAGTATGAGAACACATATCAAATATTAATCAAGTTATAAGATCGTTCCATAAACGTTACTTTAGAAATGCTTTGTCCTAACATTTATATAACCTTTAAAAAACAAACTACAAATCTATGTTATTTGCTGATAATATTAATCTTAATTATGAACATTCACATGTTGAAATAAAGTCATGAGTATGATATTGAATGAGAATGAGTAAATTACGTGAGTGAAATAAACTCTTTAAAACAGAGACAAATATACGTACACAAAGAAAAAAACAAAAGGGAAAGATGCAAAATGCCACAACTTTCATAAAGAGAGAGGAGATGGAGGGGGTCGTAATGGCTGCAGCACAGAAATGAAAAACGGCAGTCAACTTCACGCTATTGGCTTTCAATTGATTAAGAAGGTCGTTTGAAGGTCTCTCTCTCTCTCTCTCTTTATAAAACTCTCTTGGAGTGGAATTAGAACACCAGGCAATTAAAGGCAACCTACTGAACACACACACACTCTTACTGTTCCAGCTCATAATTTTTATTCAGCACAATTAAAGTGTTACGATGGGCGCTCTGGTCAGACAGAAAGAGGAGGAGGAGGAGCAAAACGATTGACATGAAGAAAGTGAGCGAAAGACAGAACATAAAGCACTTTTCTGACTATTTTTATTACAGTGTGTTTGAGAAGCGTGTGCTAATACTTTATTAAGTGATCAGACGTACTTACGTTTTCACCTGCTGGACCAGAAAACAGCTGAAAAATCCACAGATGTACAATGAAAGAGTGATGCGAGCCATATAGAAACCACGTTTTCATGTCAGACAGTGAAAAACCACATAGCAACAGCCTAGCAACCACCCACAACATTCTAGCAGCCACTTAGCAACAGCCTAGCAACCATACAAAACATTACTGAAGCCGTATAACCACAGCCTAGCAACCACCCACAACATTCTAGCAGCCGCATAGCAACGGCCTAGCAACCACCCACAACACTCTTTAGCAGCCGGATGGCAACAGCCTAGCAACCATCCAAAACATTCTAGCAACCGCATAGCAACAGCCTAGCAACCACCCACAAAACTCTAGCAGCAGCATAGCAGCAGCCTAGCAACCATCTAAAACAATATAGTAGCCGTATAACAACAGCCTAGCAACCATGCATTACATTCTAGAAACTGCCACATAGCAACAGCTCTGCAACAACCCACAACACCCTAGCAGCCACATAGCAACAGCCTAGCAACCAGCCATAACATTATGGCAGCCGCATAGCAACAACTTAGCAACCAACCATAACATTATATACAGCTCTACAACAACAGCCAAGCAACCATCCACAACATTCTGGCAGGTGCATAGCAACAGCCTAGCAACCACCCACAATATTCAAGCAGCTGCATAGCAACAGCCTAGCAACCACCTACAACATTCTGGCAGGTGCATAGCAACAGCCTAGCAACCACCCACAATATTCAAGCAGCTGCATAGCAACAGCCTAGCAACCACCTACAACATTCTGGCAGGTGCATAGCAACAGCCTAGCAACCACCCACAATATTCAAGCAGCTGCATAGCAACAGCCTAGCAACCACCTACAACATTCCAGCAGCCACATAGCAACAGCCTAGCAACCACCCATGACTGCAACATTCCACATGAACAAACACCAATCAAATTTTCTTTAGACAATGTACAAATGTTTTATCCAGTTTTCTGTTTGCTATTATTATTATTATTCCAGAAATTACTGAATTGCGTGTGCACATGTATGTACAGTATATGTTTCTAATGTTTTTCCAGTGTAAATCTATTCGATCAGAACTGAAGGTGAATGTGAATGCGCCGCTCAGAAGAACAGCTGTTGTATGTTGGATGAGAGACGGACAGACAGAAGGACAGTGAGAGAGATTAGCCTGTTAGCGTCCCGTCACGATCTGTTGTGCTAACCAGATGATTAAGTCAACTAATTGGATCTGTTGGCACTTCGTGTTCAATTAATCAATTACTGCGGTGTGTGAGATGTGCGTGACTGTAGCTGCATTTGTGTACGACTGCATGTGTGTATGTGTGGTTATTAGAGGACAGTGAGCTTCCACCCTGCATTAGACACTTGACAAGATTTTATTGTCAGTCCAGCAAAAGGCCATGAAATTGAAGTGTAATCAGGGTTTAATTCTAGCTGTAAAATTCTTACTTACGAGTGTGTGAGTCATGACCAGGGCCGTTGCTAGTGGGGTGAAAGGTGGGGACAATTCTAGGGGCCCCCACCGCCCAGGGGCCCCACAAAATCCAGGAATTACACTATATAGGCCCATGTTCTGTGAATAATTCTATTTTATTAGTTGTATAACTGAGATATTATGAAAACCACAAAAAAGCATGCAATTTGGTTCCATGCTTGTATATTGTACAGTATATGGTATGTGTGTGTGGGGGGGGGCACATCAATATTTTTTCAGGGGGCCCCCAATCCTCTATCTACGGCCCTGGTCATGACCATGTGTTTCTGTTTGAATATCAACATATAGAAAGCTTTCCTGAGAAAATGCGTGTAAAAGCATGAATGTGTGTGTGTGTGTGTGTGTGTGTGTGTGTATGTATATGTGTGAGTGTGTGTGTGTGTGTGTGTGTGTGTGTTTTCATCTGTAGTGAAGCAGCCTTGAGTTTCAATCCCATAAACAGCATCATACAGTACATCAAGACAGAGACTGATGTTCTTCTGCTTCAGATAATCAGACGCATGTTCTACATACATTATATCTGTGTGTGAGTGTGAAACTAAACGACAGTTTTACACCCTTGAAGGACACCGTATAGGACACTCATGTCAGGCTGATCCAAACCAAACTCATCAATGGGATCATTTCCATTACTGAAGCACACAGACGATGGACAATGTCAGAAAGTAATTGTACAAAATTGATTTGTATGACACCTGGCCCTGGACCACAAAACCAGTCATAAGGGTCAATTTTTCGAAAATTGAAATCTGAAAGCTGAATAAATAATATTTCCATTGATGTATGGTTTGTTATGATAGGACAATATTTGGCTGAGATACAACTATTTGTAAATCTGGAATCTGAGGGTGCAAAAAAATCTAAATATTGAGAAAATCACCTTTAAAGTTGTTCAAATGAAGCTCTTAGCAATGCATATTACTAATCAAAAATTAAGTTTTGATATATTTACGGTAGGAAATTTACAAAATATCTTCATGGAACATGATCTTTACTTAATATCCTAATGATTTTTGCCATAAAAAAAAATCGATAATTTTGACCCATTTTTGGTTATTGCAACAAATATACCTGTGCTACTTATGACTTCTTTTGTGCTCCAGGGTCACATATACTGTATATGAAAATAATAAAAAATTGACAAAGACACTAATTCATCAAGGATGTATTAAATTGATTTTTAAAAAAGTGAGTAAAGACATTTATAATGTTACAAAATATTTCTATTTCAAATAAATGTTGTTCTTTTGAACTTTCTGTTCATCTGTGAATCCTGAAAAAAATAAAATGTATCACGGTTTCCACAAAAATATTGTGCAGCACGACTGTTTTCAACATTGATAATAATCAGAAATGTTTCTTGAGCAGCAAATCAGCATATTAGAATGATTTCTGAAGATCATGTGACACTGAAGACTGGAGTAATGATGCTGAAAATACAGCTTTAATCACAGAAATAAATTACAGTTTAACACATATTCACATAGAAAACAGTCATTTTAAATTAGAATAATATTTCACTATTTTTAATATATTTTTTGATCAAATAAATGCAGCCTTGGTGAGCAGAAGAGACTTTCAAAAATATGAACAGTAGTACATATATGAACAATATCACACTCGTAGATGTGAGATATGGCTGTATATCGGCATGCCGTGATTCGGTCGTAGTTAATCACAGCGTGCCGATATACAGCCATATCTCACGGCTACGAGTGTGATATTGCGTTTGTACAACATTTCAACGGCACGAGTGTGTAAATACATAAGAAACAATAACGGAGTTTCACAGTTTAACAGCTGAGCCCAAGCCTCTGCTACTAACTCAAAAACGTCACTTAAGAACTAATGAAGGAACGTTGAGTTGCTTCATTAAAAGCTTATTGTATTACTGTATTAAAAGCTGTGTGTTATGTGGAGTATTATGATGAGAAAGATGTACTGAGCGAGTGCGATTCACGAGTTCACCCTTACATCTAATCTGATAGCAAATAGTAAGCATATTTTGGCGTGCTGTCCTGGGGGAGGGCTCCGAGCCCGGAATATGGCCCGAACCCAGAGAACTCCCCCATCCCTAATATGGGATAAAATAGATTAGGGGTGAGGAGTGGGGTGGAGGAGGGATGCTGGAAAACTGTCACTGGACAGAGGTAGGCAGGCTGCATCTATATATACGCATTGTGCTCGTTAGGATGGTTAGCTAAACGAGTTGCACCTGCACCAAATTAGTTGATTATCTGATGGTGCTCCTCCCGAGCCTTGTTAATAAAACATCATTTATCTGCATCTGATACAGCATTCATTCTTCAGCTCAATCTCATATTCACAATAAAACTAAATGTCCACTGAGGAAAGCGATATCTTTGTCATACTATCCTTTCATCTTTTAAGGGTGATAATAATATATTTAATAAACAACAACAACAACAGCCATCATAAAAGTTGCTACACTGTAAAAAGTGATAAGTTGACTTAACTTAAAAAAATGGAGGAAACCTGTTGCCTTAAAATTATTAAGTAAATAATAATAAAAAAAAAATAAGTTAAGTGAATTGTCAAGTTCACTTAAAAATTTTTTTAATTATTATTTACTTAATAATTTTTTATTAAGTTCCCTCCCTTTTTTTAAGTTAAGTCAACTTATCACTTTTTACAGTGTAGGCAATTCAGTCAAAAGTACAAAGGCAAGTACATTCTCGCTTAAAAACTCTTAAAACTACCTTCCGTGACACAAAAAACATTATTTTTAAAATAATAGGATTTGGGCGTCTGCCATGACACTCGCTGTGAGAAATACCACAAGCGGAGTGATACAAACAGTGAAGCGGATAATTGAATATCGCACTCTTATCAGCCAATCACATTCGAGGACCAGAAAGAACTGTTGTATAAATATATAGCATATAAAAAGACACAGCATTTGACAAAAAATGTTTTTGTCACAACAGTTAAACATTATCAAGATAACCTTGTGATTCAAAATATAATAAAAAATATATTTAAAACAACAGTTAAATCTATCCCACAATGCAATGAACTCAACTTGACCTAACATTTCCAGTGTATTAAATATTATTTGTTTGTGTCAATAATCTCTGTTGAAAAGACAGTTTAAAAGCAATAAAAGCATTTCCTTCTTGACTCATTATTTGATCAATCTGATAAAAGTTCAGACATTTTTTCTTAAAACTAAAAGATGTAGAATTCAAAGTTTCTGCATGCTTTTCCACATAGCATTTCGTAAAAACAAAACAAAAAAAACATACTATTTAAAAAAAATAATAAGTATGCATTTTACAGTATATACTGTGAATCATGCACTTCATGTCTATCAGGTTTCTGCAAACAAAGCCACATGCATTCTCTCTTTCAGCTCTTTCCTCTGAAAACATAAATTCACCTTTTTCTATCACATCAATGAGATGAAGCTTCCAGCCAAAGCAGATTTCATTACTGAAGCGTGTGTGTGTGTGTGTGTGTGTGAGAGTGTGTGTGTGTGTGTGTGTGTGAGAGTGAGTGAGTGAGTGAGTGAGTGTGTGTGTGTGAGTGTGTGTGTGTGTGTGAGTGAGTGAGTGAGTGAGTGAGTGAGTGTGTGAGTGAGTGAGTGTGTGTGTGTGTGTGTGTGTGTGTGTGTGTGTGTGTGTGTGTGTGTGTGTGTGTGTGAGTGAGTGAGTGAGTGAGTGTGTGTGTGAGTGTGTGTGAGTGAGTGAGTGAGTGTCTGTGTGTGTGTGTGTGTGTGTGTGTGTGTGTGTGTGTGTGTGTGTGTGTGTGTGTGAGTGAGTGAGCGAGTGTGTGTGTGTGAGTGTGAGTGTGTGTGTGAGTGTGTGTGTGTGTGTGTGTGTGAGTGTGAGTGTGTGTGTGTGTGAGTGTGTGTGTGTGTGTATATGTGTGAGTGAGTGTGTGTGTGTGTGTGTGTGTGTGTGTGCGGGTTTATGTGGTTTATGAGGACACAAATTTGTATAATGACATGGGTATGACAGAGGTATTACAATATGAAGGTGGTTTATGAGGACACTGCCTATGTCCCCGTAATTCAAAAGGCTTAAAAAACATACTAAATGGTGTTTTTTTGAAAATCTAAAAATGCACACAGTCTCCTGTGAGGGCTAAGTTTAGGTGTAGGGTAGGTGTAGGGCAATAGCACACACAGTTTGTTCAGTATAAAAACCATTACGCCTATGGAGAGTCCCCATAAACCACAAAAACCAACATGTGTGTGTGTGTGTGAGTGTGTGTGTGTGTGTGTGTGTGTGTGTGTGTGTGTGTGTGTGTGAGTGTGTGTGTGTGTGTGTGTGTGTGTGAGTGAGTGATTGTGTGTGTGTGTGTGTGAGTGTGTGTGTGTGAGTGAGTGTGTGAGTGTGAGTGTGTGTGTGTGTGTGTGTGTGTGTGTGTGTGAGTGAGTGAGTGTGTGTGTGTGTGTGTTGAGCAGTCAATCAATCACATAAGAGCAGCAGCAGTCTGTGGCTGTTTGTTTGAGCACGCATCCACTCAGCTTTCTTGCTCTTTTGTCTTACGGAAGGAAAATTGTTTCTCGTAATGGAGTTTGAGAAACGCAACAGAACAACAGACATGAGAAGTGAGACCTGAACACGACTCTGTTTTTATTACCCATGATGCAACTCCAGCAGCACACAGCAGGTTTGGGAAGGTTATTATCAACCTCGTGCAAAACAGCTGATGTGTTTTTGAGAGACGCTCCAAATGGATTCAAACTCGCCATTTGGACCTAGTTTCAAATCTATGAATTTGTTTGCCAAATGCATTTCAGACCATGACTTTTATTTTGTTTTGTTATTTATGACTTGACATAGACATGTATTTGTAATTTTTCTGGGGTTATTGCCTTTAAATCATACAATCTAACATGTTCTAAGAACGTTGTGCTAAAGTTCCCATTAAGTTATGAAAACGTTATTCTGAATGTTGTCAGGACGTTCAAATATTAAATGTCTTGAAAACATTTTTGTCTGGTTATGTGAACGTTAGAGAAAATAAAGGGATGTTAAATTTGTATAATTTGGCAAACATTATGGGAAAGTTTTTTATTATTTTATTATTTTGAATGTTCTCTAAACCATCTGAAACGAGTAAATAGTAACGTTTAAAGAACATTAGACTGACATCCAACTAAAACAATTAAAAGAAGTTCAATGAGCAACGTTTTTGTTAATAAATACCAGATAATGTTCTATTAACGTTATTGAAAAACATTTATTCATAACTTCATAAGTTTGTTCTAAGAATGTTTCCTGTTAGCTGGGACACTCGTCAAGTTTGGGGACATTAATTTTGAATGTTCTCTAAACCATCTGAAATTAGTATGTAGTAATATTTAAAAAACATTAGACTAACATCTAAATAAACATTTCAGATAAACTTTGCATGAGCAATGTATAAATGATATTTTTGTTCTAACGTTTTGAAAATGTTATTATTAAACACCAGATAATGTTCTATGAGCATTACAGAAAGAACGTTCTTTGAAAATTTTGCAAACATTAACGTTAATTTGAGTGTTTTCTAAACCACCTGAAACAAGTAAAAACATAAAAACATATATATATATATATAAAAAAAAAAAACTTTAGACAAACATACTATTAAAATGGTTCCAAAAAAAAAAGTTCCATGAATGTTTGTTCACAACTTTGAGAGAACTTTGCCAGAAACGTTCCCTGTTATGGGATATTCATTCAGTTTACAAACATTATGTGAACGTTCATTTTATTATGTTCTCTAAACCATCTGGTTTTAAATAGTAATGTTTAAAAAAACATTAGACGAACATCTGCCTAAAACATTTCCAAAAAAAACACTCCATGAACGACAGAATGTTTTTGTGCTAACGTTTTGATAACATTATTAAAGACCTGATAATGTTACTGGAAGAATATTCGTTCATCACTTTAAGAAAATCTTGCCAGAACGTTCCGAGAACATTCCCTGTTTTATTTGTCTCCTGAAATGTTTAATGTTCACATTTGGTCACATCTCTATTAAAAATGTATTTGTTTATTTGGACCCCAATTAGCCACTAGATTGGCTATTCTTCCAAAATGCAGGACTAACCTGATAAAATGGAGGTAATTAATCAACATGAGGTAATAAATCAACAGGAATCATAGATTCAAGAGTGAAGATGATCACAGGTTTAGTTTGTTTCTTTATCATTGCATCATGATACTGATGCCGTTACAAAAACTGTTTTATTCATGCATAATTTGTAAGCAAACCATGAAAACATCAAATTCAAACACTGAACCAAACAAACCTTGAAACTGAACTCAAGACTCAGACTTGACATGAAGTTCAAAACAAACATACAAACTCACTTTCCCACTCATGCATCATATTCTTAATGCTCACTGCACGTGTGTGTGTGTGTGTGTGTGTGTGTGTGTGTGTTCTGACTGTAATGAGGTTGTATGAGGGTCAGTAGCTGCAGAGATGAACCACACAGATTCCTGCTCTGATCATTACAGACCTACAACAAAGCTGTCGGCAACAATTGACCACACACACACACACACACACACACACACACACACACAGAGTCAAGCATGAAGAGTGTGTGTGTGTTGACAGGTTAGAAAGGGGTTTTGCAGGAGATAATTTAAAATGAATCCTGAGGTTCCCTCGTTAATAAACGACCAGTTGAATCAGTGTTAATTAAACGAGCACAGTGTAATAAGAATTCTCTCATTACTGGCACTGACACTCACAATCACACACACAAACACACACAATCACACACACACACACACACACACGCACACGCACGCGCACGCAAACACACACACATACACACACACACACACACGTTTGTTTTTGTGAAAAGTGGGGATATTCCATAGGCGTAATGGTTTTTATACTGTACAAACTGTATGTGCTATTGCCCTACACCTAAACTTAGTCCTCACAGGAGACTGTGTGCATTTCTACTTTCCCCCCAAAAAACTCACTCTGTATGATTAATAAGTGTTTTGAAAAGTGGGGACATGGGGCAATGTCCTGATAAGTCACCTTCTCCTTGTCATACCCATGTCATTATACAAATGTATGTCCTCATTTGTCACAAACACACACACACACACACACACTCTTTATATATTTTCAAAAATGTGAGATATAAATTCAGAATTGTGAGATAAAGTCACAATTACCTTTTTTATTATTATTATTTACTTATTTATTTTGTCAGTGGCAGAAATGCTTCCATAGTTACTTGCCGTTTCTATGTTATTATTTGTGAAATTTACTGAAATTTTTTTTTTTTTCAGTGTACATAAATAACTGTTCATTAGTCACAAA
The DNA here is from genome assembly GCA_023376895.1 of Aspiorhynchus laticeps. Taxonomy (NCBI): domain Eukaryota; kingdom Metazoa; phylum Chordata; class Actinopteri; order Cypriniformes; family Cyprinidae; genus Aspiorhynchus; species Aspiorhynchus laticeps. The sequence goes on from CM041814.1 coordinate 2,542,327, forward strand.
CTTTAAGGTCATGTTTCATAAATGAATCTGAAGCTGAAGGTCTGTGATGATGTTCATCATCTGTCGATCACAATCAATGATCATAACCTTCTCAACAGCAGCTCTGATGAAGATGTGATGAACACTGCTCCGTCACTGATGTAAATGTGGAGGATCATGTCAGCCGGAGCTCAAGACACTGAAGTGTGGAGCGAGTTAAACTGCAGACTGAAGCAGTGGGAGTTTCATTTCTCTCTGGAGAGCCGTGATTGTTTCGCTCTCACACTTAATGTAATTATTCATCAGACTGTGAAACTCTCTGAAAACTCACACGCTGCTTTTCTCCATCAGCTTCACTAACTCAACTCAACGTCACAGTCTTTGTGCCTCTCCTTTCTTCTCTGTATGTTAATAAAGCTAAAAGTGTAAATGAACAGAAAAGTGTAAGTTGCCATTAATTAACCTTTAATTGAACGTCTCTCTGCTGTCGAAACATGAAACTACATGACTTGTGATTCAGGTCTGTGATACTGAGTTTAAATGTAATTTTGAACCATTAAACTGAAACGGCGTTTACAAGCCATACGCTCATAAACTGATGCATTTTCTATATTTAACAGGACATTTGACCAGAAAAAAAAATGCAGAAGGAAACTTTGTTATTATCACTTTCGAGGGTAAAACATCAAATCTGAGCCACATTGACATGCTGTTTTAAAAAGATTCTGCTGCCACTGTAAAATTAAAATAAGTAATCTTAAAATAGATCAATCAAAATAAAACAATTACAAAAAAAATATATATTATTAAAAAGCTAAATTAAAATAAATATTTTAAAATCAAAACAATCAAAACACTAAAAAATAATTAATCTAAATGGAAAAATGGAAATAAATATTTTTAAAATAGAAACAATCAAAATAAAACACTAAAAATTAATTAACTCGTAAAAATGTAAAATGAAAACAAATACTTAAAATATAAAAAAGGAAATAAAATAAAATACTCCAAAATCCTAAAAAAAGGTCAAATTAAAATAAATAAATTTAAAATAGAAACAATGTAAAATACTTACTAAAAATGAATTGAATCATAAAAATTTAATATTAAAAGAAACACTTAAACAAAATAAATAATAAACACTTGCTAATATAAAATAGAAACAATCAAATGAAAAAAATACTAAAAATCAAATAAATCTTAAAAATGTAAAATTAAAATAAATTATTTTAAAATAAACACAAACAATATGAAACACTTAAAATTTAATTGAAGCATAAAATAAAAAAAACACAATCTTAAATGAGAAACTATCAAAATTACAAACTTACTAAAAATTAAATAAATTAATAATAAATTCTAAAAATGTAAAACTACAATAAAAAGTATTTTTAAAAATCTAAATAAAACACTTAAATTTTGAATTCAATATGTTAAGTCTGTCACCTCTGAGTAACAAACCTTTAATTAAACGTCTCTCTACTGTCGAAACAGGACTTCAAGGCCAAATGTAATTTTGAACCATTAAAGTGAAACAGCGAAGTCATTTTACTCTCATAATGTGACGCATTTTCTATTTTTAACAAGACATTTGACCAGAAAGGAACCTTCATATGACATAAGTTTAGCGTTCATCACATTTAAGGGTGAAACTGCAGATTTGAGGCTCATTCAGAAGCTGTTTTATAGTGATTCTGCTGCTTCGCTGTCCACCCGAGTGTGAAGAGAGACAGAGAGAGTTTGTTTCTGTGAACTCAGGGCTGCTTTGACTGACAGGTTCATCACGGAGGTCTGTAGGGGACTGTGCTCTAATGAGAAATATCTATTCTAATGAATCTTAATTAAAAGCACATCATAAACCTGTGAACTAGTGCGTGTGATAGAGTCACACACACACACACACACACACGGCTCAGGGAAGACTCTCTCTGTGTGTGTGTGTGTGTGTGTGTGTGTGTGTGTGTGTGTGTGTGTTTGATTTGACTGCCAGACAATATTACAACACACACATGTGTACATATGTTCAAAACACACACACACACACACACACACACACACACACAAACACACACACACACACGCACACACACACAAACACACACGCACACACACACACACACACACACACACACACACACACACGCACACTCACACACACTTGATTCTCAAAATTCTTTCCTGTAAATAAATAATGGAGCATTCTGGAGTGGGTGGCGGTTTATTTGCATACAGAGCTGTGATTGGAGGATTATATACTTGCCCCTCCCCTTTTTTAACAAATAGTTTGCAGTATGCAATAATAGACCATTTTTTAAATGTTGTTTTTAAATCAATTTAAAATGCACATGTGAGATCTGAATGTACTTTATTTGTGCTGATGATTTCCCAAACTGGGGTTTGTGAGTTAATGAAAAGCTAATAATTCATTCATAAAAATGTTATTAAAAAGTACAAAAAATAAAAAACTTACTAAAAATTATTAAATCATAAAAATTTAAAATTAAAATAAATAATTAAAGAATAGAAATAATCAAAAAACACTTACTAATAATGAATGCAATTGTAAAATTGTAAAATTTTAAAATAAATAATTTTAAAATAAAAATACAAATAAAACACTAAAATTCAATAATAAAAATGTAAATTAATTAAAAAATAAAAACAAACAAAATAAAATACATAGAATAGAATAGAAACAATTGAAATAAAACACTTACTAAAAATAAATGCAATTTAAAAAAATAAAATTAAATAATTTTAGAATATAAACAATTCAAAATAAAGCACTTATAAACAAAATGTGAAAATGAAATAAATAATAAAAAATCTAAATAAAAACACGTTTTAAAAATTAAATAACATACATGTAAAAAATTAAATTCATCATTAAAATAAAAATTATTCCTAAGAAATATGAAATATTTTATTTGTTTACCTGCATGTCATGTGATCATTAACCAACATCATAGAACCATGAACATGCGAATGTATTATTAAATTATTGAAATAATACAATTTAAAAAATCTCAGGTTTAAATATTTTACATTAAAGGAGTCTGGCTGACAAAACCGTTGTGAATCCCTGATGTCTGTTCAGGTAAAGTTACACACCTTCCTTTACTCAGATCTGCTGGAAACCTCGTGAGAATCAGTCCTCAAATCCACATCAGAGGAGCACAGAAACTGGTTTTCATGAGAAACAGAAACAATCAGTGATTTCCACTTTTAGCCGGACTGATTGGTGAACTAGTTGGTCGTGTCGTGATTGATTCCTGTATCAGTCGGAGAAACAGATGGAGTAAATAACTCACCAGAAACAAATTACAAAGAGCGCCATCATGTTCCTTATACTGTAATCAGAGAGACTGCAACATATTTACTGTAGCAGCCATTAAAGCTGCGGATATTCCTCTAAACTTCACTCGCTTTCCTCTGAAATCACTCCGTCATAATGAGAGGCCATTAACACTGAACACAGCCATCAGATAGAAAAGCCACTACAATAACCCGTATGTGTGTGTGTGTGTAGCACTCGATATCACACACACCCGCGGCTCTGCTAACCATTAGAAGCGGGAGAGAGAGAGGGAGGAAGGCGCTTTTTGGGAAATAATCATTATATTTTCATTTTCCATTATGCTTAGCCACAGTGCAAAGATCATAAATTGTTGCTGGCCACATAAAACGAGGATTTTGAGCCTCTGCCGAACAGATGTGTCGATAATCAAACCGATATAGCAAAAGTTTGCCTTTCAGCGAATTGGCTGGGAGTCATTAGTATTCATGAGCTAATAAAGCGGAAAACTGACACAACTACTCGATAAAATCAACTGATCGAACTAACTCATAAAATCAACTGAAATCGATCGAACTAACTTATAAAATCAACTGAAATCGATCGAACTAACTTATAAAATCAACTGAAATCGATCAAACTAACTTATAAAATCAACTGAAATCGATCGAACTAACTTATAAAATCAACTGAAATCGATCGAACTAACTTATAAAATCAACTGAAATCGATCGAACTAACTTATAAAATGAATGGAAATCGATCGAACTAACTTATAAAATCAACTGAAATCGATCGAACTAACTTATAAAATAAATGGAAATCGATCGAACTAACTTATAAAATCAACTGAAATCGATCAAACTAACTTATAAAATCAACTGAAATCGATCGAACTAACTTATAAAATCAACTGAAATCGATCGAACTAACTTATAAAATAAATGGAAATCGATTGAACTAACTTATAAAATGAATGGAAATCGATCGAACTAACTTATAAAATCAACTGAAATCGATCAAACTAACTTATAAAATCAACTGAAATCGATCGAACTAACTTATAAAATCAACTGAAATCGATCAAACTAACTTATAAAATCAACTGAAATCGATCGAACTAACTTATAAAATCAACGGAAATCGATCAAACTAACTTATAAAATCAACTGAAATCGATCGAACTAATTTATAAAATGAATGGAAATCGATCAAACTAAATTATAAAATCACCTGAAATCGATCGAACTAACTTATAAAATGAATGGAAATCGATCAAACTAAATTATAAAATCACTTGAAATCGATCAAACTAACTTATAAAATCAACTGAAATCAATCGATCTAACTTATAAGATCAACTGAAATCGATCGCACTAACTTATAAAATCAACTGAAATCGATCGAACTAACTTATAAAATAAATGGAAATCGATCGAACTAACTTATAAAATCAACTGAAATCGATCAAACTAACTTATAAAATCAACTGAAATCGATCGAACTAACTTATAAAATCAACTGAAATCGATCAAACTAACTTATAAAATCAACTGAAATCGATCGAACTAATTAATGTTACTGGAAAAACATTCCATTCGCTGGAATAGGTTTCAGCATGAAATGAAATAATTTTAAAAATGTCAAATTTGGAATTAATATTTCAATAATTTAACAAAACATTTACACAGATTCAAGATTCAAGATTTTGTATTACTGTGCTCACAGTTACCATTCTCTAAAGATAGTTTCGACTGAACTAACTTATAAAATCAACTGAAATCGATCGAACTAACTTATAAAATCAACTGAAATCGATCGAACTAACTTATAAAATCAACTGAAATCGATCGATCTAACTTATAAAATCAACTGAAATCGATCGAACTAACTTATAAAATCAACTGAAATCGATCGAACTAACTTATAAAATCAACTGAAATCGATCGAACTAACTTATAAAATCAACTGAAATCGATCGAACTAACTTATAAAATCAACTGAAATCGATCGAACTAACTTATAAAATCAACTGAAATCGATCGAACTAACTTATAAAATCAACTGAAATCGATCGAACTAACTTATAAAATCAACTGAAATCGATCGAACTAACTTATAAAATCAACTGAAATCGACCGAACTAACTTATAAAATCAACGGAAATCGATCAAACTAACTTATAAAATCAACTGAAATCGATCGAACTAATTTATAAAATGAATGGAAATCGATCAAACTAAATTATAAAATCACCTGAAATCGATCGAACTAACTTATAAAATGAATGGAAATCGATCGAACTAACTTATAAAATGAATGGAAATCGATCAAACTAAATTATAAAATCACTTGAAATCGATCAAACTAACTTATAAAATCAACTGAAATCAATCGATCTAACTTATAAGATCAACTGAAATCGATCGCACTAACTTATAAAATCAACTGAAATCGATCGAACTAACTTATAAAATGAATGGAAATCGATTGAACTAACTTATAAAATAAATGGAAATCGATCGAACTAACTTATAAAATCAACTGAAATCGATCAAACTAACTTATAAAATCAACTGAAATCGATCGAACTAACTTATAAAATCAACTGAAATCGATCGAACTAACTTATAAAATGAATGGAAATCAATTGAACTAACTTATAAAATCAACTGAAATCGATCGAATATCAACTGAAATCGATCAAACTAACTTATAAAATCAACTGAAATCGATCAAATTAACTTATAAAATCAACTGAAATCGATCGAACTAATTAATGTTACTGGAAAAACATTCCATTCGCTGGAATAGATTTCAGCATGAAATGAAATATTTTTAAAAATGTCAAATTTGGAATTAATATTTCAATAATTTAACAAAACATTTACACACATTCAAGATTCAAGATTTTGTATTACTGTGCTCACAGTTACCATTCTCTAAAGATAGTTTGACTGAACTAACTTATAAAATCAACTGAAATCGATCGAACTAACTTATAAAATCAACTGAAATCGATCGAACTAACTTATAAAATCAACTGAAATCGATCGAACTAACTTATAAAATCAACTGAAATCGATCGAACTAACTTATAAAATCAACTGAAATCGATCGAACTAACTTATAAAATCAACGGAAATCGATCGAACTAACTTATAAAATCAACTGAAATCGATCGAACTAACTTATAAAATCAACGGAAATCGATCGAACTAATTAATGTTACTGGAAAAACATTCCATTCGCTGGAATAGATTTCAGCATGAAATGAAATAATTTTAAAAATGTCAAATTTGGAATTAATATTTCAATAATTTAACAAAACATTTACACAGATTCAAGATTCAAGATTTTTTATTACTGTGCTCACAGTTACCATTCTCTAAAGATAGTTTTATTTTAAAAGTATTTTTAATAGGATTTAATACATTTTAGTAAGTGTTTTTTTCATTTGTTTATTTTAAAATTATGTTTTATTTTAATTTGACATTTAGGATTTAATACATTTTTAGTAAGTGTTTTATTTAGATTGTTTTTTATGTATTTTAATTTGACATATATAGAATTCAATTAATTTTTATTTTTATTGTTTTCAGCATGCATTTTTTATTATTTTAATTTGGCATGTTTCAAGTTTAATTAATCTTTTTAGTAAGTGTTTTATTTAGATTTATTTATTATTTATTTATTTTAATGTTTTGTGTTTGTTTTGAATTCTCAAACACAGTTTTGTCTCGCTGTCCAACAGCACAATATAAATATAATATTTTTTTAAGTGTTATGAGCCTTTTTTTGGAGTTTCACAGAAATGCAAATGTGTGGTTGATCCATTTCTTCATTCACCAAAAATATGTGACCCGGGCCACAAAACCAGTCATAAGGGTCAATTTTTCAAAATTGAGATTTATACATAATCTGAAAGCTGAATAAATAATCTTTCCATTGATGTATGGTTTGTTATGATAGGACAATATTTGGCTGAGATGCAACTATTTGTAAATCTGGAATCTGAGGGTGCAAAACAATCTAAATATTGAGAAAATCACCTTTAAAGTTGTTCAAATGAAGTTCTTAGCAATGCATATTACTAATCAAAAATTAAGTTTAGATATATTTACGGTAGGAAATTCACAAAATATCTTCATGGAACATGATCTTAATATCCTAATGAGTTTTGGCATAAAAGAAAAATCAATAATTTTGACCCATACAATGTATTGTTGACTATTGCTACAAATATACCTGTGTTACATATAAGCTTGTGTATTCCAGGAAAAACACTAAATAGGGTGAATATGAAGACAGAAATGTCCTTTTGAATGACCTGTTACTGTAATAAATGGAGTTGTTCAGCATCTGAATCTTACAGAAGTGAATCATGTTTGTCGCTGGTGTAAATAAGTGAAGTGTGTGTAAACATGAATCAGCATCAGAACAGGAGTGACATCTGTATTCATCTCCAGTGTGAACGAGGATCAGATTCATGTGCTTTATTGGCATGAATTTCTCTCTCTCTCTTTCTTTTTTGTCTCTCGATCCGTCCATCTGATTGATGGAGTGTGAGAGTCGAAGCGATGGCTGAAACTCTCTCTCTCTCTCTCTCTCTCTCTCTCTCTCTCTCTCTCTCACACACTCTCTCTCATTCAGAGTTTGATTAAATTCTACACATCATAGAGCCGCCATGAAAGTCACGAGTAAATCAAAGGATCCGGTTGTTCTTACAGTAAATAAATATTAAATCAATTTTAAAGTGCTGCTCCGAGAGCAGCTTGTGATTGAGATTATTTCTCTCTCTAGAGACGATCAGCAGATGCCGAGACGCCGCGTCAATGTTTCATTGTTATGCTCTTTCATATCTTATGTTTATAGGTGGGAGGAGGAACACAGCCTGCGTTTGTTTCACTACCTGTTTATGAATGCTCTGATTTGTTTGTGTGTGTGTGTTTGTGTGAGAGAGAGAGAGAGAGAGAGAGAGAGAGAGAAAGAAAGTGTGTGTGTGTGTGTGTGTGTGTGTGTGTGAGAGAGAGAGAGAGAGAGAGAGAGAGAAAGAGAGTGTGTGTGTGTGTGTGTGTGAGAGAGAGAGAGAGAGAGAGAGAGAGAGAGAGAGAAAGAATAAAGAAGGAAAATAAATAAAGAAGGAAGGAATAAAGAAGGAAAACCCAGAGACACTGTATAAAGACAGTTCAAACAGCAAGGGCAAAGCCATCACCACAAACCTGCTCTTCTACACAGAACGCCCAACCGCATGGCACACAGCTTCCTGCACACTGTTCCCATACCACACCAAACATGGAATCTGTAAAGGCAGACAACTGTGCATTTATGAGGACTCAGACAAAGACCCAGAGAACAGACACCTGACGATAAACCTTTATCAAAATGGAACTGTAATGGTACAGGGAAACAATGCTGCCCTCACAAACTTTGAGCAGACCTTCCACTGCTTAAAAGAAATGGTGGAAAGAGATGAAGTAAACCACACAAACACAGTAGAAGTCACTGGCCAGAATGAGCCCTCAACCCATAACAACACAAAGAACAAGACCACTCCAGAAACCACAGAGAACATCAGCATCCCCCCAAGCACAGGATTACACAACACAGTTATTCAGCTACAACACAGCTTAGCACTGCTTGAAATGGAAATAGTGGAGCTGAGTGAGCAAGTCCACGCCCTGACCACTAAAGACACTGAACAACTCAGAGAACAGCTGGACCAGATAAGAAACCAGCTGAAAATGTCCATCCAAGAACTTAAGGGAGAAATGGGCACTCTGCATCAAGACAGGGAAATGCTAAAAAAAGACAGCAAAGAACTTAAACGGATTATGGGGAAGGAACTTTCAGAAATGAAAGACTACATTGGGAGGGAGCTCTCAAGCTTCAAAGTTGAGCTACAACAAAGGGACAGACAGATAGAGACCCTATCAACACAGATGAGGTGTCTCTCTAACCCTACAAATGCCCCAAAAGTCCCCCCACCCTCACCGACACCTACACAACCAAACCCCAGCAGCAAACCAACATCTTCGGCATCCACCGAACCATCACAGCCCAGCAACAGCCAAAGGGAAGCAGAAACACCTGCAACCCCCAGAAACCTAGAACCCCCTCAGAAAAACACTACAGCTACAACCCCAGCTGAGAAACAGCCAGTGAAAACAGAGGCTGACATTGCCATCCTCATGGACTCCAATGGAAAGTTCCTACAAGGAGAAAAACTGTTTCCAGGCCGTAAAACAACAAAACTCTGGTGCCCAAAAACAGGAGATGCCCTCAGAATACTTTCTGACCCCAGCTTTGGCACACCCTCACACATCATCATCCACACAGGCACTAACGACCTGAGAAGGGAACAGGAGAGAGTTGGGCAGCTGATCTGCAGAGTAGCAGAGAAGGCAACAGAGATCTACCCCAACACCAAGATCACCATATCTACCCTCCTACCCCGCAGAGACATTCACCCAGACACCATCCAGAGAGTCAACGCTGACATCTCCAAAGGATGTGCTCGCCTGCCCAATGTGCACCTGGCTCATCACCCCTCCATCACAATCAGAGACCTGTACGACCATGTACACATAAGGAAGGACAAAGTCAATGTGTTTGCAAAAACACTGAAAGACACAGCATGGGGCAGACAAACCACCTATACACCCCTTAAAACAGCACAATTGCCAACCCACAGAACACAAATCCAGACACCCAGCAGAAACACACAGTCTCATCACAGAGAACGACCCCCGCTGGCTGCACAATACGGGGGACCCCCACACCAGGCTAAATTCCCCATAAGAACACACCATGCACCAACGCTACACCACCACAGACCTACACCAGTCCATCAGCAGAACCCCCAGTCTGCACCAGATGATCAGCCAAGGCACCCCCGACCACAAAAACATCACTCCAGGCAGAGGAGCAACACTAGGATGGGCCCATCACCAGCAGCATCCAGCCTCCCACCCGCTCATGCACCCTCAGCTGATAACACACTGATCTCAGCACCACTCCCACACTCCAGGAGCTACGCTCAGGCCCTGAAAGGACCAGCAAAAACACTGGAGATGAGCGAGATCAGACAGCTGCTGAACTACATCAGTGCCCAGCTGACAGCATGAGGGTCCACACAGCATACAAACATCTGCCTAACAATGAGAAGAAAAAATATATATTTTTATTTTCTTCAATATATTATATTACATTAGAAAAGGATTACCTCTATTTTTGAAAACAAGAACTCTATACCTTGAACTCTTGAAATGACTCTCTCAATATCAATGTGGAATATTCAAGGCTTGAACTCAACAGCATTTGGGCTAAAGAGTTTAAACACAGAATTCCAGAAGAGCACCAAGGAGATGGACATTATAATTCTACAGGAAACATGGAGCAGGGCAGACGCAATCACCCACTGCCCACCCAACTACAGAGAAATCATCCTACCATCACAAAAACTCAACACAGTCCGACAGGGAAGAGACTCAGGAGGAGTAATAATCTGGTACAAATCAAAATTCCACAACCACATCAACCCAGTAAAGCAAGGCAAATACTACACCTGGCTTAAAATCCACAAGGAACTGCTCTCATCCAGAAAAGATACATTCCTGTGTGCTATATACATCCCGCCATCAGAGTCCCCCTACTACAGCGAAGACACGTTCTCCACATTAGAGGAAGAGACGAGCCACTTCCAGGCCCAGGGAAACGTGCTCATCTGCGGGGACCTGAACGCAAGAACAGGACTACAGCCGGACTTCACCGACACACAAGGGAGCAAATACATCAACAACAAACTGACTGTTATTAATAACACATTCTCCCATATCCACAGAAATAACCATGATCATACTGTAAACAAGAATGGGAAAGACCTCCTGCAGCTCTGTCGAAGCCTGGGTCTGTATATCATCAACGGTAGGTTACGAGGGGACACTTTAGGGAGATTCACATTTTGCTCACCTCTTGGGAATAGTACAGTTGATTATATGATAACAGACATAGATCCTTCATCTCTCAGATCATTCACTGTTAGAGAACTGACCCCTCTGTCTGATCACAGTCAAATCACTGCATATCTCAAAAAGACGGAAAATAACATTAACACAAAGCCCAGTAAGCTGTACAACATCAGAAACCCATACAGATGGGCTGAAAACAGTGCTGAAGAATATCAGAAAGCACTTAGCAGCCAAAAAATACAAGCGCTGATAGATAACTTCCTATATAACACCTATGCTCACACTAATGAAGGGGTCAATCTGGCTGTCAAAGATATAAATTACATATTTGAAAAATCAGCAAAACAATCCAAATTGAAAACAAAAAATGGAAAAAATCAAATACTCAAAAATGACAAAAATTGGTTTGATCAGAACTGTCAAACTATTCGCAAAAAGCTGAGAACATTGTCAAATCAGAAACATAACGATCCAAATAATGCAGAGATCCGTCTTCTTTACTGCGAAACACTAAAACAATACAAACACACACTCAGAACCAAAAAAGCACAATACACCCAAAAACAACTGACAATAATCGAGAAGTCCGTGAACACAAACCAATTTTGGGATAATTGGAACAATCTGAAAAAAACTGATCATGAAGAATTGCCAATACAAAATGGAGAAATATGGGAAAGTCATTTCCAAACATTGTTTAATAAAGTACAAACAGACACAAACTGTAAGCAAAACCAAACAGTCAACCAATTAGAAAAACTAGAATTAACAATCAAAGATAACCAAAACCCATTAGATTTCCCAATAACTGATAAAGAACTTACAGAAAAAATCAAAAACCTCCAACTCAAAAAAGCATCAGGACCTGATGGGATATTAAATGAAATGATAAAACACACAAGCAGCGAGCTCCAATTAGCCGTTCTAAAACTATTCAATGTGATCCTGAGTGTAGGGTACTTCCCCGACATCTGGAATCAAGGCTTGATAACACCAATCTTTAAAAACGGAGATAAATTTGATCCTAACAACTACAGAGGAATCTGTGTGAGCAGCAACCTGGGAAAGTTATTCAGTAGCATAATAAACGCTCGACTATTAGACTTCATCACCACACACAATGTACTGAGCAGAAGTCAAATCGGATTTTTACCAAATTACCGTACATCTGATCACATCTATACACTACATACTCTAATTGAAAAACACGTTAACCAAGATAAAGGTAAAATATATGCATGCTTTATTGACTTTAAAAAAGCTTTTGACTCAATTTGGCACCAAGGACTATTCTACAAACTTATTGAAAGTGGAATAGGAGGTAAAACCTATGACCTCATCAAATCAATGTACACTGAAAGTAAATGTGGCGTAAAAATCAACACCAAACGTACAAGGTATCTCTCCCAGGAGCGTGGAGTGAGACAGGGCTGCTGCTTAAGCCCAACATTATTTAACATCTATATAAATGAACTGGCGCTCAGTCTGGAGCGATCTGCAGCTCCTGGCCTCACTCTACACGACTCAGAGATCAAATGCCTGCTGTATGCAGATGATCTGGTTCTGCTGTCTCCCACTCAACATGGTCTACAGCAGAACCTGGACCTGCTGGAGCAATACTGCCAGACCTGGGCCCTGACAGTCAACCTGAAGAAAACCAACATTATGATCTTTCAGAAGAGACCCAGATCCCAAGGAACACAACACACATTTTCATTAGGCACGAACCAGATAGCACACACATCACACTACAACTACCTGGGTTTGAAAATCACATCCACTGGAAACTTTAATCACGCTGTGAATGAACTGAGAGATAAAGCACGCAGGGCCTTCTACGCCATAAAACGGCAATGTCCTATAGAAATCCCTATTAGAATTTGGCTGAAAATATTAGAATCAGTAATTGAGCCCATTGCACTATATGGCAGTGAGGTGTGGGGTCCACTGACAAACCCAAGTCAAGATCTCACTAAATGGGAAAAACACCCGATTGAGACCCTGCATGCAGAACTCTGTAAAAATATACTACACGTGCACCGGCACACAACAAATAACGCATGCAGGGCAGAATTAGGCAAATATTCTCTAATCATAAAGATACAAAAAAGGGCTATTAAATTCTGGAAACATCTGAAGCTCAGTGACCCCCAATCATACCATTATAAAGCCCTGCAATACCAAGAGATGAGCAAAGAAAGCAAGCCATTCCTCCATCTGATCCAGAGCTTCAGTCCTGATGCTTCACTAACATCTACTGATGCTCTGACTCACAACATCAGAACCAATCAGATCACTGCACAAATCAAACAGAGTTACATCACTCATTGGCAAACCCAAACTCAACAACAGAGTAAAATGCAATGCTATCTATCCCTAAAGAGAGAGTACAGTATGGCAGAGTATCTGTACACAGTGTCAGATAAGAAACTGAGAAGCACGTTGACCAGATACAGACTCAGCGGACACAAGCTGATGATAGAGACGGGCAGACACAGACAAACATGGCTGCCCCCCGAGCAGAGATTGTGTTCACACTGTGATCTGAATCAGACTGAAACAGAACTGCACTTCCTAACAGAATGCTCCAAATACACAGATATACAGACAGTGTTCTACAACAAAATACAGCAGATCCACCCCACATTTCAAACTCTTCCAGACCAGGAGAAACTAGCGTATCTGCTCGGAGAACACAAGAGCTGCTGTGTGTTTGCTGCTCAATATGTGTCTCTCTGTCAGCACAGAAGAGAAGACGCTCCACCTGCCCTGAGCTGATGCTCCCAGCACATCTACATTATGTTAAACCATATTACTTAAATGTATATTTTGCCTCTGTATATCTTATACTTTATCTATTTAATTTTATTTTTAACACATACTTACACTAGCCATTTATTTTGCACTACATGCTTAACACTTTTTTTTTTTTTTTTTTTTTTTTATATTTGTATTTTATTATTATTTTCCTTTCTGTTAATTCATATATGCACTATTTGTAAGCAGCCCAGCTGCAATTGCTTTGGCAATACAAATGTATAGCTTTTGTCATGCCAATAAAGCACACTTAAATTGAAATTGAAATTGAGAAAGTGTGTGTGTGTGTGTGTGTGTGTGTGAGAGAGAGAGAGAGAGAGAGAGAGAGAGAGAGAGAGAGAGAGAGAGAGAGAGAAAGTGTGTGTGTGTATGTGTGTGAGATGAAACGATAAAACATGGCATAAGATATTAAGACTTTTCAAAATAGAAAGTTAAAAAAAAGACTGAATATAAACTCAAGAACACTTTTTTTCAGAGAGTAACATTCAAGCCCAAAACATTTTGAATTTAACAGTTATGACAACAGCATAAATTAAACATCATTTGAATTGAATGAATGGATGAATGAATAAATAAAAACATTAAATAAACAAACATAACATTAAAATAAAGTACACGTTAAAAAAACACGTTAAATACAACAAATTTAATATTAAAATAAATTATACATTTATTTATTTATTTATTAAAATAAATAAGTATCATGTTAAATAAAACAAACAAAATATAAAAAATATAAAACATAAATGGCATGTTAAAGAAAACTATTTTTTTTAAATAAATTTTAAATAAAAAACTTAATATTTTAAGTATTTAGTATAAATAAATAAATAAGGTCCAATTAAAATATTAAATTAATGTATAAAAAGTATAAAATTTTAAATAAAATAAACAAAACTGATAAATAAATAAATAATCGTTAAATAAAATGAACATTAAAATAAAGTATAAAATATATAAAAACATGTTAAATAAAACAAACTAAATATTAAAATAAATTATACATTTATTTATTTATGAAATAAAATAAACAAAATAATAAAGTATAAAACAGATAAATAACATGTTAAAGAAAACAAACAAAATTTTATAAATTAAAAAAAACTTAATATTTTAAGTATTTAGTATAAAATAAATAACGTCCAATTAAATCAAATATTAAATGAATGTATAAAAAGTATACAATGTTAAATAAAATAAACAAAAGTAATAAATAAATAACTAAACCATCATTCATTTTTTACAAGGTAGTTTTAACATGATAAGCTCACCTGAGGTTTGGGGACGCTCAGAGTCGGTCTCAGTGTTTGTGACTCTGCTACTTTAAGCCTGAGGAGGGAAAATATGATTTCTTCAAAGTTCAGTCCGTAACCTTTTTAAGATGAAATGATGAAATAAGAATTTCCCGGCACAAATGGCAGCGTTTCCTGAAAATGGTCCACGTCTTAAGTGTGTGTGTGTGTGTGTGTGTGTGTGTGTGTGTGTGTTAATTAAAGATAAGGTGGCATTGGGCCACGTGTAAACCAGTGTGTGTGTGTGTGTGTGTGTGTGTATACATTAGGGTGTATGTGTGTGTGTACATTAGGGTGTGTGTGTGTGTGTTTGTCGTTTAGGGTGTGTGTGTGTGTGTGTGTGTGTGTGTGAGTGTGTGTGTGTGCTGTGGGGTATCAGCGGGGGCTGGAGGGGTAATTTCATGATGGAAGAAGGGCAGAGAATGATTTACCCTGTTGAACCTCATGCAGAGAAAAGACCCACAACTGCAGATCTAAACCTCTGTGTGTGTGTGTGTGTGTGTGTATCAGACCCCTACAGTGACCTCAAATGGGAAACGGCTCCGGCGGTCAGTCGTCAGAGGAAACTCTCTGCAGTAGCACAAATCTACAGATATTTTCATGCCAATAAACTGAAGTGTAATTGATCCGCCTCTTCATTACCTGATGAATTCATTAGTGTGACTGACACTGAACACATGTAATAATGATTAAACCTCAGTCATGAGTGTGTGGATGTAGACATCAGAGACGGCCGATACAAATACAGAAATAACAGTAAAAATAGTTAAATATTATTTTAATTTAAAATGTCTGTTTTCTATGTGAATATGTGTTCAACTGTAATTTATTTCTGTGATCAAAGCTGTATTTTCAGCATCATTACTCCAGTCTTCAGTGTCACATGATCTTCAGAAATCATAATAATATACTGATTTGCTGCTCAAGAAACATTTCTGATTATTATCAATGTTGAAAACAGTTGTGCTGCACAATATTTTTGTGGAAACTGTGATACATTTTATTTTTCAGGATTTACAGATGAATAGAAAGAACATCATTTATTTGAAATAGAAATCTACTGTAACATTATAAATGTCTTTATTCTCACTTTTGATCAATTTAATGCGTCCTTGATGAATAAAAGTATCTTTTTTTTAAGCAGCACAACTGTTTTCAACATTGATAATAATCAGAAATGTTTCTTGAGCAGCAAATCAGTATATTATTATGATTTCTGAAGATCATGTGACACTGAAGACTGCAGTAATGATGCTGAAAATACAGCTTTGATCACAGAAATAAATTACAGTTTAACAGATATTCACATAGAAAACAGCTGTTTTACATTATAAAAATATCTCACTATTTTTACTGTATTTATCATTATGATGAGCAGAACAGACTTCTATCAAAAACATCAATATATTTTAATTATTCCAAATTGTTCTCATTGTTTGCATTTTTTGACATCTGTGACGCACCAGAACTTCATGTTTGTGTCGTGACCCAGAACTAGTTAAGAACTAGTTGAGAAGAACTCTATAAGTATAATCACAGACGACCGGTCTCTCCTCATTCACTCGAGCCTGACTAACATCCGTACCGCGAATAAAGCAGCCGCTCGCCGTTAGCTTCTCTCTCTTTAAACGGTTTATGTGTTTCTCTGGGACATTTAACTTCGGCTCTGAAATCACATTTAGGAGCAAAACTGCGACCCAGAAAGAAAATGAAGGAGAGAAAGACATACAGAAGAGAGAGAGAGAGACATGTGAATGAATGAGGTTATGTTGTGGAGAGAGAAAACAAAGAGAAAGAACAGAAGAGAAACACAAACAGTGTGTGAAGAGGCAGATAAACAGAGTCAAACGAGTGTGAAGAGAGACAGAAACACATTCACAGCGGATGAGAGAAGCATTTATATTCATCCTGACATTATAGACATTTGATTTCAATGACATGCACCTGTGTGTAACTGATCCGAACATCTGAGCTCACATACAAAATCTACAGTTATCATCATCATATTAACCAAAAGTAGTGTTCATGTTAAATACCGTACTGTATATAAAAATCATAAAATACTGCATCTAGGAAAAAAGATATATTTTTAGATAATATATAAAAACTCATTAATAGGTCAATAGGTCTTTTTTTTAGCATGTATAGGCATTTTTACTGGAAAACAAAAAAGACTAATAAAAACTCATTGGCTTCTGAAATGAATAGATCTTTTTTCAGCATTATTAATTTTATTTGAATTTTTACTGGAAAACTGGTAAAAAAAGACTAATTAAAAAAGTTATTAAGAAATATTTTTTGCTTCTCAAATTATTTTATATTTTTTCAGCATTTTTAGAATTTTTTTACTGAAAAACAAGTAAATAAAAAAGACTAATTAAAACATGTCAAGAAGTAATCTTTTTAAATTTATCATTTTTTAGCATTTTGTGATATGTAAAAAACTACTAAAAAAACTAACTAAAAATCATTAAGTAGTTGTTTTTTGCTTATAAAATTAATAGATATTTGTTCAGCATTATTCTATTTTTTATTTATTTTTTTGCTGTAAAACAGGTAAAAAAACTAAATTAAAAAGTTAAGAAATATTTTTTGCTTCTCAAATTATTTGATCTCTTTTCAGCATTATTAGAATTTTTTTACTGAAAAACAAGTAAATAAAAAAGACTAATTAAAACATGTCAAGAAGGATTTTGTTTTGCTTCTCGAGTAAATTTATCCTTTTTTTTAGCATTTTGTGATATTTAAAAAATGACAAAAAAACTAGCTAAACATCATCAAGTAATTTTTGGCTTCTTGAATAAATCCTTTTTCAGCATTTTTAGATATTTTTACTAGAAAACCATTTAATAAAGGGCTAATTAAAAACAAATTTTTGCTGCCTGTAACATTTGTCCAAAACATTTAGAATTTAACATAAAACAACCTGAATTAATCACAATTTGAAAATAAATAAATGAATAAATAAATGACGTCTTAAAGCATAAAATAAGTTAACTGTTAAAATAAATTATAAAATAAATAAAATATTTAAATAAAGTATTTTATTGAAGTACTTTATTTTTTACTATATTTGACATAAATTAAGCATTAAAAATAAATGTGACTCTGGAGCACAAAAGCAGTCATAAGTAACACAGGTATATTTGTAGCAATAGACAACAATACATTATATGGGTCAAAATTATACATTTTTCTTTTATGCCAGAAATCATTAGGATATTAAATAAAGATCATGTTGCATGAAGATATTCTGTAAATGTCCTACCGTAAATATATCAAAACTTAATTTTTGATTAGTAATATGCATTGCTAAGAACTTCATTTGAACAACTTTAAAGATGATTTTCTCAATATTTAGATTTTTTTTTGCACCCTCAGATTCCAGATTTTCAAATAGTTGTATCTCAGCCAAATATTGTCCGATCATAACAAACCATACATCAATGGAAAGATTATTTATTATCAATTTCAGAAAATGTCCCCCTATGACTGGTTTTGTGGTCCAGGGTCACATATGAGGTCAAAGTATACAAGGCCAAACTGTGACAGGTAACAGTTTTAGAATCAAGCACTGATAAACTCACACAAAACATTCAATTTTCACTCAAATTATGATGATGATTAACACTGAATGTTTCAGTGAGAGAAGCTTGTGTTTACACATGTTATGATGATCTGATTCACAAGTGTTCAGAGACTCGCCATCATTCACCTGAACATGACACACTTCACCTGAACATGACACACTTCACCTGAACATGACACACTTCACCTGAACATGACACACTTCACCTGAACATGACACACTTCACCTGAACATGACACACTTCACCTGAACATGACACACTTCACCTGAACATGACACACTTCACCTGAACATGACACACTTCACCTGAACATGACACACTTCACCTGAACATGACACACTTCACCTGAACATGACACACTTCACCTGAACATGACACACTTCACCTGAACATGACACACTTCACCTGAACATGACACACTTCACCTGAACATGACACACTTCACCTGAACATGACACACTTCACCTGAACATGACACACTTCACCTGAACATGACACACTTCACCTGAACATGAGGCCTTCGCCGGACTGCTGTGCGTGATTTGCAATTCTAATGATGCATTGAACAACACAGAGGCCAAACACTCGTGTTGAAGCTGCAGAAATGAACCTCTGTTCCAAAATCACACACACACACACACACTCACACACTCACACACTCACACACTCTCGTTCTGTGCTGCTGTTGTTGTTTGGCTCAGATAAACACCCGTCTGGCCAAACACTCAGAGCAAACGCTCAGAAAACCCAGATACAAACCAACTAACCTGCTAAAAGTGAGCAGAGATCTTCATCATCTGCTGAATCAATAGTGCTGGCGACACACAGGTCATGGGTTCGATTCCCACGGGACACATACTGATCACGTCAATAGCTTGAATGTAACATAAGATGCTTAGTTACATTACTGGATGCATAGATATAAAAACACTGACTCAGCCAATAGGGAGAGTTTGGGGCGGAGCTTACTCTTTACATATATATATATATATATACATAGAGAGAGAGAGAGAGAGGGAGATAAAAATATAGATAGACCAATGTTATTATTGTGAGTTAAAATATAAAACTATGTAAAAAAAAAAAAAAAAGAAACGAAAGAAAGAAAGAATTAAAATAAAACTGAAATTTAATAATATATAAATACTAGAGGAAAAACTATAATGTAAAAAATAATAATTAAAATTTAAAATGAATTAATTTAAGTTTACATTTTAACTGAAATAAGTTTAAGGTGAAGTATTAAAATTGCTAAAGCTAAAACTGAAATAAAAATTTATGAAAAGCACATAAGAAAATTATTTTTAAAAACGGTTTTGGTTATTTTGGTAATAATATGTTTAAATAAAAGAAAATACAAATATTAAATTGAATTAATATAAATATTTGCAAAGTATGATTTACTTTGAAACAATTTCAAAAGAAACAACAGGTGGAGCATTGAAATAAACATGACATTTTTAAGTAAACAGACTGAAAATATACTTGAATAATCTTTGTTTAGATAACTTCATTTTTTTAACCGTGTAACTGAAATATATTGAATCTGTAGAACTAAAATGACTAAAACGAATACTGAAATAAAAATAAAAAGCTAAGTTTTTTTATTCTATTTTATTTTATTAAACTAATAAAAATGTCAGAAGCACATAACAAATTTACTAAAACTTTAAATAAAATAAAATGTTTTCAGGAAACAAAGTTCTTCCAGCTCTCATGCAGTTAAAGTTAAATTAAACTGTTAAAGTATTAAATAAATTAATTGTTAAAATAAAATACAGTATAAATAACATTTTCAAAATGTAAAAAAATAAAAGCTAATTCTAAATACTATTAAAAACTATAATAGCCTATAAATAATACAGAAACATCACTGAGACAGATAGAAACACACAGACAGATAAATCAACACACGAAGAGACGCTTGTGTTTTATTCTGTTCATGTCGTCTGTGACTGACAGCTTTTTATGGTCACAGCGTCTGTGTGTGTGTGTGTGTGCGTGCGTGCCAGTGTGTGTGTGTGTGAGTGTGTGTGTGTGTGTGTGTGTGTGTGTGTGTGTGTGTGCATAGAGTGACTGCTTTGTGCTTGAATGATCACTCACCATCTGACAGACAAACAGACAGCTCTGCATAATGATTTTCCACCTGTAGAGTGAGCATCAGATCCCACAGAGAAACACACATCACATATGAGATTCACACACACACACACACACACACACACACACACACAGACAAACAGCAGCTTCATCCATCTGGATACAGCAGAATGAGAGTGTGAAAACACCATTCACCTCATAGTGTGTAATTACTTTGGCAAAAGACCACGAGAGCTAGAGAGAGAGAGAGAGACAGACAGAGAGAGAGAGAGACAGAGGAGAGAGAGAGAGAGAGAGAGAGAGAGAGAGAGAGAGAGAGAGAGAGACAGACGGACAGAGAGAGAGAGAGAGACAGACAGAGAGAGAGAGAGAGACAGACGGACAGAGAGAGAGACAGACAGACGGACAGAGAGAGAGAGAGAGACAGACGGACAGAGAGAGAGAGAGAGACAGACAGCAGAGCAGGTGTTTAAACAGAGAAATCAAGAGAACAACAATGAAGAGCAGAGAAACATGAATAATCCTGAGTTCATCACACTCACGGACACACGCTACAGAGCCTCAAGATGACAGAAAATCTATTACAATTACACAAAACAAGAATTTAAATACTAACCCCTTAATATTTTTTATAACATATAATTTAGATGAACATAGATGCCAAGGTCTGAAACATTTCATTGGACAGAAATTGTGATAAAAAATAAATAAAAATAATAATATATATATATTATTATTATTTTCATTCTTAATCCTTATCCAGTAAATCATAAACAACATGTCATGGGAATATTTTACAGAAAGATTATGAAAAAGTCAATAAATAAATAAAGTAATTAATTAAAATATTTTTTTAATGGTGACATTTAGTTTATTCATGACTTCTCATGTTTGTCACTTTTTATGTCATAATTATAACTTTCTGTAATAATTTTGACCTTTAATCTCATAATTATGAACTAGTATCTCGTAATTTAGCTTTTTCATAATTATGACTTCTCATGTTTATGACTTTTTGTCATAATTATAACTTTTTGTTGTAATTTTGACCTTTTATTTCATAATCATGATCGACTACATCATAATTTTGACTTTTAATCTCATAACTGACTCATAATTAAGTTTTTATCTCATAATTATGCCTAGCATCTCATATTTATGACCATGATGTTTTTAGTTATACATTTTTGTCATATTTTCTACTTTTTATCTTTTTTATATTTGTGACTCTTTATGTCATAATTATATATATTTCTGCCATAATTTTGACCTTTTATTTCATAATTATGAAGTATTATCTCATAACTTAGATTTTTCATAATTATGACTTCCCATGTTTGTGACTTTTTGTCATAATTCTAACTTTTTGAATTAACATTTTATTATGATTTACTATCTCATAATTTTGACTTTTAATCTCATAATTTACTCATAATTAACTTTTTATCTCATAATTATGCCTAGCATCTCATATTTTTGTCATATTTTCTACTTTTCATCTCATAATTATGACTTTTTATATTTGTGAATTTTTATGTCATGATATATTTCTGTCATAATTTTGTCTTTTTATCTCATAATTATGAACTACTATCTCATAATTTAGTTTATTCATAATGACTTCTCATGTTTGTCACTTTTTGTCATAATTATAACTTTCTGTCATAATTTTGACATTTTATCTCAATAATGAACTAGTATCTCATAATTTAGATTTTTTTATAATTATGACTTCTTATGTTTGTGACTTTGTCATAATTATAACGTTCTGTCGTAATTTTGATCTTTTGTTTCATAATTATGATTT
>CM041814.1:2570176-2597676 GCA_023376895.1 Aspiorhynchus laticeps
TTTCTTATTTCTTTCTCCAGATTTCAGGGTGAAATATTTCCCTCGAGTCTCATCTCTGGTTTCTGTTTCTCGGGTCAGTGGTGGTGAAACAGCTTCGCCTGCGGTGAGAAGAGAAAGAGAAACAGAGAAACACAGACGTCTGTCTGGGATCTGCCGTTTGTTTGAGGGATGTCCAGCGTGACCTTTGACCTTTGCTAGCGTCCCCTCCAGAACCAGCGAATAACTCTGTGCACAATCTCACACACAAACACACAGCGCCTGAAGCGAGATTTCTTATACAAACACACACACGTTCAGGGTTAATGTGAATTTAAGTGCTTTTCCAGTCGTGTCCAGCTCAGATTTCTCCTTCAGTTAAATCCCTGCTTCACCAACACACATCAACAACATTGTTTTAAAAGCAAGTCATTGTGCATTAAAAACTTCAGACCTAAAGCAAATCAGTGTGAAAATCATGAAAACTATCAGAGTCGTATTTCACCCCAAAACTGAAGGATATATGAAATTATGAAGATTTATTGCATTGGATATTGATTTGTTGCATCATTTTAAAGTACATTTACAACCCACATTCACATCAGTGTATTGCAAAAATATATGAAACATAAATATATAGTATTTAAACTTTTAAACAGTCTCATGCACAGTCGTGCACAGAGGAGCAAAGTCACTAAATAATATATTTTCGGTTTGTTTTGCACCAAACCCTGTTGTTTTGTATAAAATATGGCACAAGTTGTATGGAAAAAATCTGACATTTTTGCAAATATATTGTTAAAGCTTGAAGATGGTCACTTACTCTTATTATTATTTTTTTAATTAGGTCATACAGAATTAGAACAACACCATGCAGGATAAATATTGACTTAATTTCATTTTTAAATTATTCCATTTAGTATTTACAATCATTGAAATGTGCAATTTTTTTTGCCGTATTAGTGCAATATTATTATTTAAATATTAATATTTAAATATAATATAACATAAATAAATACAATATTTTAATTTTTTTAATAAACTATATAATTCATTAATTAATATATTATTTAATAATTTTAATATATTATATTATTATTCATTATTATATTCATTAATATATTACTATATAATTAATTTAATATTTATACATAAATAAGGATTATTTCATTCTAAATACCATTTTTAATATACTTTATTTATATATATATGCATATACTTTTTATTATACTTTATATATGCATCCTCACTCACATACACTCTATCCTACAGTACAGTGTTCAAAGTTATATTTAGTGTTTTCCAAATCGTATGTTGAAATGATTATCCCAAAGGTACACAGCTTTACTATTTCCAGTGAAAAGAACTACAAACACAATTAAAAAATGCAAAACAAAAACTACAAACATGGCAGATGTGTGAGAGGGGTTTATATAAAGGGTTTGGAGTGATTAATAATCAATTTCTAACCTGATGAAAAATATTTATTTCTTCTGCAACGACATTGTGAACTTTCATAAAGATCCGTTTGGCCATTAAATGTATAAATGCATAAATGTTCACAATGTACTACTTCATTTCTCTCAGTACGGTAGGAAGAATGAGTAGAATAAATTAAATCAACTGAAATATAGAGTTCACAGTGACAGGACTTGCTAAACTTGCCTGTTCACTCAAAACTATATAGTATTACTTCACAAAAAGAGTACATGCAGTACAGTACTTTAGAGCACAGTATAATTCCCAGCGATCAGAGATATGTTCTACGTTGTGCTAATGTTCCCATTATGCTATAAAAATGTTATTTCTGAATGTTTTTTAACTTTAAGGGAACATTCCATTTTAGATTTTTGCTCATTTGTTTCAGAAATAAAACATTCCATGAACAATGTATCAATAATGTTTTTGTAAGAACGACCGTTCTCATGACTAATGTTGTATAAATGTTAGGACAAAACGTTCTTAAAGTAATGTTTATGAAACGTTCTTTTAACTTTATTAATATCTGAAGAGTTCATTTGCAAAAACAGATAACTCCGTTTTTAACCATTTTCAAAAATCATGTTTTTTCATTGTGCATTCCCATTAATATCAATCAAACTGCAGCTGGGTTGTTTTGATTAGGTTAAACAATACAGCTAACTAATACAATAAAACAATAAAAACATGATAACGTAATAAAAAACATTATCTGTTTTTGCAAATAAACTCTTCTTTTGATACATGTTTTTATAACGTTAAGAAAACCTTCTTAATACATTGTCAAAAAGTCCTTATGATGTTATTTGTACTTGATGAATATTCTCAGGAGCCGTTCACACAGTATGTGTTTTTCCATTCCAATGCACTACTTTCCCGTTGTTTCTCTATGTAAACGCGCCAGATGTTTGACAGCTGCACTTACGTCTCGCGACTTTTGCAGAATTTTGTTTTTAAGACACAGCATCGCTCATCAATGTCAGTTCCACAACAGTGGACCAATCAGAAGACCCCGGAGGCGGGGCATTCATTGCAAGATTTTGTTTGCCATGGCAGCTGTTTTATTTGACGGTAACATGACGTTTTTAGACGCAAAGACGCGTTCTGTGTGAACGGCCCCCTAAGAAACGTTTTTGCAACCTTTAAATAACGTTCTAAAACGACAAGAAAACTGGACATTTAAACATTCTTAGAATATTAAAAATAAATGTTAAAATATTTTGGGTAAAACAAAGTTAGAATAATGTTGCAAGAAACGTTTTTGTAACCTTTAAATAACATTATAATGACGACAAAAAAGCTAGACATTTTAACGTTCTTAGAATACTAAAAATAAATGTTCTAATAATGTAGCAATATTTTTTGATGAACGTTCTAAGAAAAGTTTTTGCCACCTTTAAATAACTTGCTGATCACAACAAGAATGATTTTTCGAAGTTGTAAATAAAACAAAGATTATTGGAGATCACATTTCACATTTAATTCAGTGCTACTTGCCGTTTCTTTGTAATTGTTTGTGAAATTTACTAGTTTCCGAGCAAAAATAGTTTCTACACCAATTTTATTTTTTTTGGTGTAACAAATATTTTCAAAGAACGACAAAAAACTAGACATTTTAACGTTCTTAGAATACTAAAAATAAATGTTCTAATAACAGCAATATTTTTTGATGAACGTTCTAAGAAATGTTTTTGCAACCTTTAAATAACGTTCTAATCACAACAAGAAAACTGGATACTTTAACATTCTTAGAATATTAAAATAAACATTCAAATCATGTTATATTTTGGGTAAAACAAAGTTAGAATAATGTTGCAAGAAACGTTTTTGTAATCTTAAAATAATATTATAATGACGACAAAAAAATAGATATTTTAAGGTTCTTAGAATATTAATAATAATGTAATATTTTTTAATGAACTTTCTAAGAAACTTTTTTGTAACCTTTAAATAACGTTATACTCACAACAAGAAAACTGGACATTTTAACATTCTAGAAATATTAAAAATAGATGTTGAAATAACCAGAGGCGGACAGTAGTGACGTATTTTTACTCTGCTTTAAAAGTACTTTTCAAGTGTCTGTATTTTATCAGTGTTTTCTTTACTTCACAACATTCCAAAGCATAATATTATACTTTTTACTGCAGTGTTTCATATTAAATATCATTTAATACTTAATTACATTAGAAATCTAGTACTTTCTTTCTTTTACGCAAGTAAAAGTAATTCAAAGATTTACTTGAGTACAACAAAAGCACTACATTTTTAATGTTCTTAAGTATTAAAGGTAAAACAAACAACAACTTTTATTTATGAAATGCAGTGCAGTAAAGTATGACATTATGCTTTGGAACGTATAAAGTAAAGTTAAAATACTAAAAGTAAAGAAAAAATACTTCACAGTCCGCCTCTGCAAATAACATTGTAATGTTTTTAGGTGAATATTCTAAGAAATGTTTTTGTAACCTTTAACATTCTAATTATGACAAAAAAAGGACAATTTAATGTTGTTAAAATATTAAAAATATTATATAAGAGCGTTACACACGTTAAGAGCCTCCAGAAAACAATCAGACACACATTAAACATCCACTAGAAAATCAGGAAATATTACTGACTTAAATTTAGCTTTCAAATATTATATTTCATCAGAACACACAGCTGCTTTTGAACAGCCATCAATGGACAAAGATGTTTTTTGCACACAGAGGTCAAAGTTAACCAACCAAACCCTGACCACTAACTAACCGTTTCTAATACATCCCTGCTAGTGAACCGGCTGGAGTGTGTGTGTGTGTGTGTGTGTGTGTGTGTTCTCCTTCCCGTACCCTTCAGTTCATTACACTGAATATAAAGCTCTTCTAATGGAGCTTAAAGACCTGGATTCATCCATCCATCTCTCTCTCCGTCTATAAAGCCCTCTCTTCATCTCGTGCTGTTTTCTCTTTCATCCAGCCTCTTAAACACTCCCTCTCTCTCCTGCCAAACACGGACACTCGCCTCGCTCATAAATCCATCCCATAAACGCCCAGCTCTTATGCATTCATGCCAACTTCAGCTGTAATTCCCACTCCAAACCCTAAAGAGTTTCTGATTGGTCATTCAAGATCACGTGACCATCGGCTGAAGGTCATTCACGGATTCCCACATTGTGAAAAAGCAACATATTTTCCAGTTTATGGCACCTTTTGAGTCACAAATAGTCTACTATTAGATCAAGAGAAGAATATCCCTAAATGTTTTCCCAACTGGTCAAACTCAGTCGACTGAACAAAGAATTACAAATAACAATATTACTGAAATGTTAAGCGCTTGTGAGTTCCCAGCATGCATTGCACTCGATAGTTATACTATATGTCCTATAAAACTATATTAATACAGCTATACTTATAAATGAATTCTGTTTATTTAAAATTCTGATTTATCTTTTTGCTTTGACTCAGTTAATTTGCATTTACTTACAACTTGATGCAAGTTTTTTTGATACAATACATTTTTCTGACTCAACCACTTATTTAAAGTGACTTGAATTAAAAAAAAAATGTTGGAAAATCTTTATAAAAGTTTTTTTTTTCAAGTTTCAAAACCAAGGTTCATGTTCTTTTAAACTAATTTTGCTTATTTTATTAGTTCAACCAAATAGATATTTTATTTCTTCTTGCTTTAACTCAGTTAAGTTGAATTTACTTAGAAAAATAAGCATTTTCAACCTGCCGTGTTTATTATAAATGTTTTACTGATCATACCACTTATTTAAAGTTAGTTGAACTATATAAAACTATATATATATAAAGTTCTTAAAATCAAAGTTTTCAGTACTAAATTTCATGTTCATTTAACCCATTTTGCTTATTTTATTATCATATATATTTTTTTAATTATATAAATTATTATACAATTTATAAATAATATCAATACATACATTTTCTTATTAAATAATAAATACTAATTTTGGTTAATACATACACAAATAATGGTTTATTACAATCATAAATGTCCAAAGAATTCAAAAACATAAAAAATATTTAGAAATCAATTTCTGGTTAAAGTAACAAAATATAAAGAAGAAAAAAATCATTTAGTACATCAGTTGCCAGTCTTTGTAATTAACTCTTTGTATTATGAAAGGACTACATTAAAAAATACACAGATTCAAATATTTAACATTTACATTTTACATTTACATTTATGCATTTAGCAGACGCTTTTATCCAAAGCGACTTACAGTGCATTCAGGCTATACATTTTTTTGTCAGTAACATCCCAAAATAAAATGATAGATCAATTTATTGTGTTACAAATTGAAAATTTGCTAAACAAAAAACCTGTACAGTAGTTGCCTTAAAAAACTTTAAAAATTCTGTTTTCTCAAACAAGAAAAGAGAAAGCGTGACAGAATTAGAGGTTTAGTGATGGCGAGGAGGGGTGAAAGGTCAAAAATCAAAGGCCGTGAGTTTGGATGAGAAATAAATCCATTAACTGTGGAAATTGGCTCATAATTCACATATGACAGAGGATATCAGAGAATTCCCGCACAAACAAACACGAGCAGATAAAACACTTAACATCCCCTGATTCACTAGAAAGTGGAAGTTGTTTGTGTGCTTGTGAAGTGTGTGTGTGTGTGTGTGTGTGTGTGTGTGTGTGTGTGTGTGTGTGTGTGTGTGTGTGTGTGTGTAAGAGGCAATGTGTTGAGTCTGATAAGCACCAAACGGTTCTCTCCGGCCTCTGGCTTCACTCCAACCTTTCCATCGGGTCGTCCAACCCCAAAACACACAAACACACAATCTCATTTGCCACTTGTCGACGTGTCTGTCCATATGTCACAAACAAACAGAAAACAGCCAGTATAGAAAGTCAAACACATTCAAGTCCCTTCTGGACTCGCTGCCAAAGCTGTAGTTCCACCCGGGCCAGAAAACACAGCTCCACACTGACACCTTAAACCAGGAGCCGCTCAAACGCCAAGAGTTGAGCTCAGTCCTGCAAAACTGAAGCTAAACAAACAATAAAAGATTGCATGCACAAATATCATATGTCTCTACTTACACTGTCAGTCAGCTGTCTAATAAACCTGGTGTTGTATATTATGAATGTTGTTGCATTGCTTTTGTTCCTCTTTTGTAAGTCGATTTGGATAAAAGCATTGACGAAATGCATAAACATAAATGATTTGTTTAATCATTTCAAACCAAACAAACTTTAATCTGTCAAATGTAACATTCTCAAAACTTCCCTAATGTTCTGAGGTTCTGAACAAATGTTATTCCTGCAACATTAATAGAATGTTCATTCAAAGTTTTAATAATGTTCTCACAAAAATGTTATTTATACATCATTCATGGAATGTTTTTTTTTTCTGAAACGTTTGTAACATTTTTTTTAAATGTTGCTACTTGTTTCAGAACGTTCAGAGAACATTCAAAAGTAACGTTCACATAATGTTTGCAAAATGATACAATTAAACTCTCTCTTAAAGTTTGCAAAACCAAAAACATTTTAAAAACTGTACATTCAGAGAACATTCAGAAATAATGTTTTCATAACTTAATCGGAACGTTTGCAAAACGTTCTATGAGCATATTTGATACACCAAAAAAAAAATGGTGTAGAAACAATTTTTGCTCAGAATCTGTAGAAAATTTCACAAAAAAACAGCAAGTAACACTGGATTAAATGTGAAATTATGAATTAGAAAAAATCCTGTAAAATGTTCTCCAATCATCTTTGTTATATATCATTGAGTGATTGTGAAGTGTGTTTGTGCATCTTGCTTTACAGTAAAAAAGTGTAGGTTTAACACTTCAAATGTAATGGCATTCAGACTTCAATAAGTATCCAAATATATTTGTATTCATATTGCTAGAAAACGTCAGAACTAAAGCAGCTCAGACGGTCAGATGTGGATCTGTGATTTATCTATGATTGCATTTGTGATCAGATTCACCTGTTATCAGCTGTGGCTGAAAGAATAATAGTCACACACACACACACACACACACACACACACACACACACACACACAGAGCAAATCCAATCTCCAAAATTTACACCTGTGAATCTAGAAAGCTGTCAAACGGAGTGTGTGTTACCTAGCGACCAGGAGAGCACCTTCACATTCATAAATTAGGCAAAGCAAAGAGAGGCTTTATATCCCCTCATAAGGGATCGATATTAGTGCATGCTATTTAAACCCCAAACCCTGTGGATTATTCACGTGCAATCTGCAGTTCAACTGAAACTTGATGCTATATACACTGATCTGTGATTAAATACATAAATATGCCATATATATGATTACATAGTTATTATCATTCTATGCAACTGAACTGTTATTTCATGCTGCTCTCTCTCAGCGCTCGTCAAAGTGTGTGAGATAAGATGCAACATAAGCTAAATATTTAATATTTAATAAAAGTGTAACGACTGAAATGTTAAATGAACAACAATAACTTCCAGTGATGCAAACTACTCGACTTTTTCATCAAATTTTGCTGTTTTGAATTGATAATACAGGTATTTATTTACATATTTTTATTTACATTTATGCATTTAGCAGACACTTTTATCCAAAGCAAGTTACCAAAAATAATAGGAATTAAGAAATTCATCAAAGTGCCAACAATATTCGTCAAATACAATGAATAATCTTTTTTTTAAATTTTAACATATTAGACAAATGAAATTTTCAACATATTACTATTCAACATACTATTAGACACATAAGAGTGAATATGGGTATATTTTTAAATTAAAGGCGAGTAATAAGAATAATGTAATTTATCAGAGAGCCAATCAATATTCGTGAAATACAATGAATAATGATTTCTACATTTTTGACATTAGACATATTTTAGATTTTTAGATGAAATTTTAGACATTACGCATTTTATTAGACATATAAAAGTGAATGTGGGGAATGGGGATATATATATATATATAAATATTTACAGCTAGTTTAAATTGGTTAATTTACTAAAAATTCTCAATCTTGCCTCGAATGCATTTGTTATTTAATTCTTTGAAATAAAAAGGCCATTACAAGTCCTCTCCAGTGTTCAATGGCTACAGCCTTGCCAGACACAATTAACACGGTGCTTTTATCAAACACTAAATTAAACAGGAAAAAAATAAGACATTTTCCATGTGCAAACTGTGATCAGCACTAATTTTGTGGGCGTCTTTTGTGTCAGAACCTGATCTGCAAAATTCATTAAATAAAACGAGCACTAAAGCAACACAGAAAGCACAAGAAAATTAAAGCTGGAGTAAATTACTCTGTGTAATTAGTCAGAAATACATCACATTTGTAATGTCAACGCTAATGCATCCTGGACCACAGTAAAGGAACGCCTTCTCGCATAAACATTTACATGCATGCATTTATCAGATGCTTTTATCCTTGCATTGCATTCAAGGTTGATCGGTTCATGCATTCCCTGGGAATCAAACCCATGACCCTGGTGTTGCTAGCGGCAGCTACAGAGACCACCGTTGAGACGGCACGCCTCAGTTCAGTCCGGGGCAAAGACATTTTCCAGAGCAAGAAAAACTCAATGACTTGTGACGAGTGTTTGGCTGTTTTCACACCCGGTTTGTTTCAGGAGTCTGAGAGCAGTTCCATGTGAACCCTCCTGATGAGCTCTAATGCTGCAGCTTCACTTTATTTTACTACAGAATCTTAAATCCTGCAGTTTAATATGAAATAAAAGCTAGAGAGTTTAACCCTAAGAGGGGCGCTACCATAAAGAGACTTCAAAAAATTAATTTATTGCTATTTTCCAACTTATTGGGACTCAAATAACACAATTTCATGATTTTTTTCACTTATTTTTGATTTTAAAGTTTGTATCCCCCAGGATGAAAGTGAAAGCATTTCAAAAAATCCGGTGAAAGCAGGTCTAGAAGTTTAAGTTTGCAGCAAGGATAATGTAGTATACTATTTTTATTTTATTTTATATAAAATAAATACTTTATAAAATTTGTTGCACTTTAAATTGCTATAAAATCAAAGCCATCCCAGGTAGCCAAAACAGTTTGGCCCGATAATGGCCCAGATCCAGCAGACCAGAAGAAATAATTCGGCCCGGCTGCGGTTGCCAGACTCGGCATGGACACGGGATGAATGACACCCCAGAATCGGCCCAAATACACTGGCCCGAGTCCGGCTGCCAAAACTGCCAGCATTGGGCCACAATCACACCGACGAGAAATGAAACACTTAGCCAGCACTGGCCCGAGTCTGGGTACTGACACTGAGGCAACACCACCGGCATTGGGCCACAATCATGCCAACCAAAATGGTACACTTAGCCGGCACTGGTCCGACACTGGGTACTGAAACTGAGCCGACACTGGGTCACAATCATGCCGACACCTAGCCGGTAGTCTCATTCGCTAAATTAAAAAATATATACTTACACTTATTCATACAGAATTACAACTTCTAAAATATGTGTATTAAAGACTCCTTCCAGTTGTAAAACCAGAGCTTTGAATAATTATTTTTTCCACAAAATGACATTTTTACCTTAAAATCCTTAAGATGGCATCTACTTCCAAATAAAATAAAATATATATTTTACAGTGTCCTTGTTAAACCTACATGTTCTCATGCATGTCAACTAAATATGTCACCTTTACAAAGATTAAGGGTTTGGCCCTTACACCATTTATTTTAATGACATCCCCACATACTACCCCATGAATTACCCCATAACATCCATATGTGCAAAGTGAGCAGCAGCCGTCTTTTGATGAACTTTTCAATCTCTCCATCTGATGCACTGCCAGTACTTGCATTTCTTTGCACTGTTTGAAAAAAGAAAAAAAAAAGATCAGTCGCAATACTATAGACTAGTGCTGTCAAACTCAATTACTGGAGGGTGCCAACCAGCTCCAACTCACACCTGCTTGGAAGTTTCTAGTAATCCTGAAGAGCTTGATTAGCTGGATCAGGTGTGCTTGATTATGTTTGGAGCTCAACTCTAGCACTATGTCAGCAAACTCACAATTATAGCTTCATTATAAATAAACATTACTTTGATATTATATGTTAGATTATCAAATGTTTACTCACCAGGGTAGCAAGTTCTTCTAGGAACCAAAAAATGGTTCTTTCATGGCATCAATGTTAAAACACCCTTTTAAAAAAGAGCACAGTGTGAAGATCATTTTAATTATCTACAGAACTTTTCCATTACAGAGAACCTTTTGTGGAATGTTAATAAAGAACCTTAATTTTTAAGAGAGCGCTTTCCAATGCTGTCGAAATCACTTTGTGCTCTTTTTTTTAAGGTGGTCTGAATCAGGTGTGAAAACATCCTTGCTGTTTCGGATATTTATTTACATTTATGCATTTAGTAGACACTTTTATCCAAAAAGAGTTACCAAAAATAAATTCATCAAAGTGCCAACAATATACGTCAAACGCAATGAATAATCTTTTTTTTTAATTTCAAAATATTAGACAAATGTTTGATTTTTTTATGAAATTTCCAACATATTATGTATACTATTAGACACATAAAAGTGAATATGGGTATATTTTAAAATTAAAGGGGAGTTACAAAAAAAAGATTAATGTAATTAATCAAAGAGCCAATCAATATTGGTGAAATACAATGATTTCTACATTTTCAACATATTAGACATATTTTTAGATGAAATTTTACACATATTAGGCATTTTATTAGACATATGTGACCCTGGACCACAAAACCAGTCTTAAGTCGCTGAGGTATATTTGTAGCAATAGCCAAAAATACATTGTATGGGTCAAAATTATCAACATTTATTTTATGCCAAAAATCATTAGGATATTAAGTATCTAGATTCCAGATTTCCAAATAGTTGTATCTCAGCCAAATATTGTCCTATCCTAACAAACCATACATCAATGGAAATATTATTTATTCAGCTTTCAGATGATGTATAAATCTCAATTTAGAAAAAATTACACTTAAGACTGGTTTTGTGCTCCAGGGTCACATATAAGAGTGAATGTGGGGATATAAAAAAAATATTTACAAATAGTTCAAATTGGTTAATTTACTAAATATTCTCAATCTTGCCTCAAATCCAGTAGTTATGTAATTCTTTCAAATAAAAAGACCATTACAAGTCCTCTCCAGTGTTCAATGGCTACAGCCTTGCCAGACACAATTAACACGGTGCTTTTATCAAACACTAAATTAAACAGGAAAACAATAAGACAGAAAATAGTGCACATTTTCCATGTGCAAACTGTGATCGAAAATGCGAGAGATTAGTGATGAAATCAAGAGATCACTGGAGATCTAGTGTTAAGAATCACCTGAGATTCAGTGTTAGTCTGGTTTGATCACGTCTCGTTCTGTGTGCAGATGTTCCTGCAGTGAGTTTATGATCCTGAGCGAGAGACAGGATGTTAATGAGAGAGAGAGAGAGACAGACACTCACTTTAGGAGGATGGAGGAGGTGTCTTAATGTCTCCACCATATGGAGCTGCTGTATAAATCCATCACCAGAGAAACGTGAGCTTGCACCGCAGGTTTATTTAACTGCTTTGGGTTGGTTCAGTCCACATGTGGTTGCAATAAGGGTTCTGTAACACACACCTTTGTTTTGGTCTTTTCACTGGATTCAGATCAAACTGGACACACACACACAACTGTATTTTAATTTCTCATTTAAAGCAGTGTATATGAATCTCTCTCCCGTCTCTGTGCTCTGCTGAGTTTTATATGACAGTGCCATTTTCTGCTCGGCCTGGAGAACAAACAGAAAGTCATAAAAGTGTCAGCAGTCATCCATCAGTCCTGACGGCACCGCACTCAACTCTACACCGCACGCTCTATTCTACTCTATTAAACTCTACACCATCTCACTCTAATGTTTCCTGTCCGGTTTTGTCTTCAAAAGCTACACTCTTAAAAATAAAGGTGCTTCATGATGCCACAGAAGAGCCTTTTTGTCTAAATGTTCCATAAAGAGCCTTTAAAAGAACACTCCACTTTTTTTAAAAATAGGCTCATTTTATATCTCCCCAAGAGTTAAACTGTTGAGTTTTACCGTTTTTGAATCCATTCAGCTGATCTCCAGGTCTGGTGGTAACACTTTTAGCTTTGCTTGAATCATTGAATCTGATTAGACGTTAGCATCTCGCTCAAAAATGACTAAAGAGTTTTGATATTTTTCCTATTTAAAACTTGACTCTTCTGTAGTTCCATCGTGTACTAAGACTGACGGAAAATGAAAAGTTGTGATTTTCTAGGCTGATATGGCTAGGAACTATACTCTCATTCCGGCGTAATAATCAAGGAGCTTTGCTGCCGTACCATGAGTGCAGCAGGTGCAGTGATATTACGCAGCGCCTGAAAGTAGTCCCCAGCTATATCATAACTAGTTACCTAGTCTCCCGGTTTCCCACTGAAGCTAAGCAGGGTTGAGCTGGTCAGTACCTGGATGGGAGACCTCCTGGGAAAACTAGGTTGCTGCTGGAAGAGGTGTTAGTGAGGCCAGCAGGGGGTGCTCACCCTGTGGTCTTTGTGGGTCCTAACGCCCCAGTATAGTGACGGGGACACTATACTGTAAAAAGCACCGTCTTTCGGATGAGACGTTAAACCGAGGTCCTGACTCTCTGTGGTCATTAAAAATCCCATGGCACTCATCGTAAAGAGTAGGGGTGTAACCCCGGTGTCCTGGCCAAATTACCTCCACTGGCCCTTGTCAATCATGGCCTCCCAATAATCCCCATCCACTTGATTGGCTCTATCTCTCTCTCCTCTCCACCTGTAGCTGGTGTGTGGTGAGCGCACTGGCACCGTTGTACTGTGGCTGCCGTCGCATCATCCAAGTGGATGCTGCACACTGGTGGTGGTTGAAGAGAGACCCCCTCATATGATTGTAAAGCGCTTTGGGTGTACAACAATACACAATAAAGCGCTATATAAATGCCTCATTCATTCATTCATTCACATAGCCAGACCTCAGACTGACAGCTGAAGGTCTGGAATAGATGGCAGCTTTCATTGGCCAAGGCTCGCCCATGAGGACGTTTGACTGACATGTCAAACAACCAATCACAGTGCGTTTCGTTCAGCGTCACGTTTCGGGGTGTGGAAATGTTGCCACAATAACAGACTCTCTTTGAAACTCTTGGACGTATTTTAAAGATTCTATCCACGAACTTTAAATATTTCACATACTTTTGAAAATCCAGCGTTTAGTTGATCCTGATAAGCGTTCGTCGTCACATTTGTAAACACAAAAGCTTTCTTCTTTCGTGAGAGGGTTTGGCGCCACAGCATTTTTGTTTCCAGATTGTGACACTCCTGAAGTGTTTCCAGATAAGTGTGTCATATGCATCAGACGTTTAGCCAACGGTCCGTGGGCATGACGTCTGAGGCTGAGACTACTAGTTACCTAGCTGGGGACTATTTTCAGGCGCTGTGTAATATTTCGCGAGATGCTAACGGTCTAATCAGATTCAATGATCTATGCTAAGCTACGCTAAAAGTGCTACCGCCAGACCCAGAGATCGGCTGAATGGAATCGAAAACGGTAAAACTCAACTGTTTAACTCTTGGGGAGATATAAAATTAGCCTATTTTCAAAAAAAGTGGAGTGTTCCTTTAACATCTGAAGAACCTTTCTGTTTCACAAAAGCTTCTTTGTGGCGAAAGAAGGTTTCCAGCATCATTACTGCAGTCTTCAGTGTCACATGATCTTCAGAAATCATAATAATATGCTGCTCAAGAAACATTTCTGATTATTATCAATGTTGGAAATAGTTCATATTTTTGTGGAAATGGTGACACATTTTTTTTTTGGATGAATAGAAAGTTCAAAAGAACAGCATTTATTTGAAATAGAAATCTTTTGTAACATTATAAATGTAACTTTTGATCAATTTAAAGTATCCTTGATGAATAAAAGGTAAAAGGTAAAATTAAGGTGCTTCACGATACCATAGAAGAACCTTTTTTGTCTAAATGGTTCCATAAAGAACCTTTAACATCTCAAGAACCTTTCTGTTTCACAAAAGCTTCTTTGTGGCGAAAGAAGGTTCTTCAGATTATAAAAAGGTAAGAAAGAGATGTTCTTTAAAGAACTTTGACCGAATGGTTCTTTGTGGAACCAGAAATGTTTTTTCTATGGCAGGGGTCATCAAACTTGATCCTGGAGGGCCGGTGTCCTGCCGAGTTTAGCTCCAACTTGCCTCAACACACCTGACTGGAAGTTTCAAGTATACCTAGGAAGACCTTAATTAGTTGCTTCAGGTGTGTTTGATTAGGGTGGAGTTAAACTCTGCAGGACACCGGCCCTCCAGGACCGAACTTGGTGACCCCTGTTCTATGGCATCGCTGTGAACAACATTTTGAAGCATCTTTATTTTTGACCCCAAATGTTAGTGAATATACCGAGGACAGAACCAGCAGACAGTGCAGAAAGATTCCTGAAATATTACTCATGATGAATGGATTTCTGGCACGAGCCGCACCGGAAGAACCCGCTGCTTATAATTGCGCCGGATGTAAGCTTGAGATGTTTATTCATGTTAGATGAAGTACGTTTGTCTAGAATCGTGATTCACGCTGAATGCTAAAGTATGTTTGTATGAGAAATCATAAATTGCCTTGGAATACTTTCCCCTGATCAAAGGAGGAAATAAACACATGCTGCGTTTGAGAAGAGAAACGCTGGATCCTCCTGTCAGATGATCACCTCGTCTGTTCATCATGTATGTGTGTTTAGTGCCGTCTGTACACAGCAGATCTAGATTTCTGCCTGTCTGAGGTCAGATTCACCTCCTAAAGCACAGAGGAATAGTCTGTTAAAATCACAGTCCAACAATAATAGCAGACAACACAACAGACAGCCAGGAATTAATAATGCTAAATACAAGAAATTAAATGCAACTTATCATGTGTAATGTCATTTCAATATATACTAGCACATGCATAATTAGGATAGCAAAATAAATAGATTTATCAAGTTTTAAAGGCAAGGAAAAACACTTATCATATTTTGTTGCATTTGATGTCAAAGGTCGTGTGTCCATTTAACTGAACTGCAGCTCAAACTATTTCAAATATAGTGAATTAAGCTACAAACTCCATCATAAACACAATGTTTCCATCTAACATGTATTTTGAGCTGTAGCTCGTCATATTAATGGAGTATTTCACTAGTTAGAAGTAAACTAGTTACCTCACTTGAATATGTTCCTAGATTTGTGTTGGATGTTGTCTTTTGAAATGGAAATATTGATATTTTATTTGTAAAACATCATACTTTTTTCGCTTATTTCAGTTAATGATAAAACTAGTGAGCTGACAGTGTCGTGTAAACATGACTGAAAAGAGGAACAGACGAACCGATTCAATTGAGTGAGTCATTTACACTGGAACCGATTCAATTGATTCAAACTCAAACTCGTGACTTTGATCATTCATTTCAAGCGATTCACTAGCAAAAACCAGTTCAAAAGAGCCATTCATTTTCCAATTTCAACATCGCTTGTAATGATTTATAAAGCATGTACTATAGTTATGGGTGAATTCACCATGGTTTTATTATAGTAAAAGTGTAACCATGGTTTTTTGGTGTAGCTATTGATTACCATTTGTAACCACAGTTTTACTACAAATACCATGGTTAAACTATAGCTAGTGTAGCAAAACCATGGTTAATTTGTGGTTACCATGATTTAACCATAGTAAACATGTTTTTTTGGTTTTATTTGTGGTAAAATGGTGGTTAGTTGTCATAAGGGATTTGTTGCGGGTTCGTGAATCATTTGTTTCAGACTGGGACTTCGGATCACGAATCATGAATCATTTGATTCAGATTGTGACTTCGGAGTGGGTTCGTGAATCATTTGATTCAGATCGGGACTTCGGAGCGGGTTCATGAATCATTTGATTCAGATCGGGACTTCGGTGCATGCTGGTTCGTGAATCATTTGATTCAGATTGTGACTTCGGAGCGGGTTCATGAATCATTTGATTCAGATCGGGACTTCGGAGCGGGTTCATGAATCTTTTGATTCAGATCGGGACTTCGGTGCATGCTGGTTCGTGAATCATTTGATTCAGATTGTGACTTCGGAGCGGGTTCATGAATCATTTGATTCAGACTGGGACTTCGGAGCGGGTTCATGAATCATTTGATTCAGATCGGGACTTCGGAGCGGGTTCGTGAATCATTTGATTCAGATTGTGACTTCGGAGTGGGTTCGTGAATCATTTGATTCAGATCGGGACTTCGGTGCATGCTGGTTCGTGAATCATTTGATTCAGATTGTGACTTCGGAGCGGGTTCATGAATCATTTGATTCAGATCGGGACTTCGGAGCGGGTTCGTGAATCATTTGATTCAGATTGTGACTTCGGAGTGGGTTCATGAATCTTTTGATTCAGATCGGGACTTCGGTGCATGCTGGTTCGTGAATCATTTGATTCAGATTGTGACTTCGGAGCGGGTTCATGAATCATTTGATTCAGACTGGGACTTCGGAGCGGGTTCATGAATCATTTGATTCAGATCGGGACTTCGGAGCGGGTTCATGAATCTTTTGATTCAGATCGGGACTTCGGTGCATGCTGGTTCGTGAATCATTTGATTCAGATTGTGACTTCGGAGCGGGTTCATGAATCATTTGATTCAGACTGGGACTTCGGAGCGGGTTCGTGAATCATTTGATTCAGATCGGGACTTCGGAGCGGGTTCATGAATCAAATGATTCAGATCGGGACTTCGGAGTGGGTTCGTGAATCATTTGATTCAGATTGTGACTTCGGAGCGGGTTCGTGAATCATTTGATTCAGATCGGGACTTCGGAGCGGGTTCATGAATCATTTGATTCAGATCGGGACTTCGGAGCGGGTTTGTGAATCATTTGATTCAGATCGGGACTTCGGAGCGGGTTCATGAATCTTTTGATTCAGATTGGGACTTCGGAGCGGGTTCGTGAATCATTTGATTCAGATCGGGACTTCGGAGTGGGTTCATGAATCTTTTGATTCAGATTGGGACTTTGGAGCGGGTTCATGAATCATTTGATTCAGATTGGGACTTCGGAGCGGGTTCGTGTATCATTTGATTCAGATCGGGACTTTGGTGCGTCCTGGTTCGTGAATCATTTGATTCAGTTATATTTTCCTATATTCTATTTCAAATAGTCAAACAATCCAAAGAAAACATCTTTAAAACAGAAAGAAAGTCCCTTACAAAATGAGATCGGATGAACATTAAAAAATCTGATCAAAATGTCTCTGTGTGGTTCGTTGGCAAACAAGTGAATGAATCTTCCTCAGAAGAAACAAAAACAGCAACTCTCTTCAATGTCTGACTTATATTATAATCATGTCCATAAGCTTTTTGTGAAATTTGGATGAACTCATTAATCTGCTGTTTGATCTCTTCATATTTAACTATAGTTTCCAAAGTCGTTCATCACTTGTTATGATTTTCAAGTGTGTAGAGTTGAGTAGAGATGCTCTGACATGATCCTATATCAGACATTACTGAATTACCCCTAGCAATAATTCTGATCAAACAATTAAATTGTTTGTTATGTTCCACCAATGCCAAAATCAAACTACACTCTTGACTTTCACTTCAATTTTAATTCAAGTTTTACTAATTTTGTTTTATGTATACATTTAGTTTTAGTTAAGTACTTCAAGCCAGTGTTATTTTATTATTGAGATACTTTTATAGTTTTTATTAATATTTTGAATTACATTTTTTATATATTCTGCTTTGATGAAAGTTAATTTTGTTGAGTTTTTGTCATTTTTATTCGTTTCTGTTGTTTTTATTAGTTTTATTTCAGTTTTAGTACTAGTTGTTTTAGTATGTTTAGTTTAACTAAATGAAATTAGACATTTTGCCTTTAGCTGAAATAAAGCAAATGTAAATTTTTATATTTTATTTTATTTTATTTATTTATTTATTTTAATGGTTTTAATTTTAGTTAACTATAAAAACCTTGCTTCAAGTTATACTAAACAAAAGCTAGAAATGTTGCATTGACAACAAGCTGAAATAAATACATTTTATTTTTATTTCAGTTAATGTTTATTTCATTTCGAGTAAAGAAAGACAGTGTGGTTTTAGTTTTAGTTTAACCCTAACATATATATCAACAGAATGCAGCAGATGTTGAACGCACAGCTGAAACGGTATTTAACCCAGAACACTCATTCGAGGAAACATCTGTATGAAAAATAAACTGGCATCTGCTCACACAGACAGCAGCGAATGGAAAGCAGTGTCGCAGCGGTTGGTGTTCAGAGACTCATTTCTCTGACTGCAGGGTTTCTCGTCTCACAGCAGACTCAATGACACACGGCCGAATCGATCAATACAGCAGCCTCTGTCCATATCTGTTCTGATCACCTACAGGTGCAACTCATCCAGTCCTGCCAACACGAGACCAAACGTGTTCAGAGCACAACACAATCATATTCTACGTATTACAGTTTCTTTAACTGCTTACACACATTTTCAAAACTTTACACACAAATCCAAGAATTGCACACAAAATGCAAAATGCCTCACATCTCTTGCAAAATGAAACACTGCATTCAAAATATCACAAACACATCTCAAAAGCAAACACCTTTGCCATAATATTAATTCCTGATAGATTTGTGTGTGTTACATAGAGAACTGTGTGTTGTGATTTGCAAAAAGTGTATTATGAAAATGAAAACTGAGTCAAAGGCTGAGAATTAGTGTATGATTTTGCAGATTTGGTGTGTGCTTCTTCTGTTTGAGTGACAGCTTTCAAAAATTGTGTGACAAGTAAATATTTTGAGTGTAAGCAGATGAAAAAAGCTGTAAAACTAATTTAGCCTATCTGAGCTTTAGATGCATTATTTTTTGCTTTAAATGTCACATAAAAATGCAAACTTCTTGACCTGAGTTGCAAAAGCAAACATGATTCAAAACTACTATACATTAAACTCTACAGAATAACTTGCACTTATGAATTGTTCACAACAGGAATGCGTATTTAAGTAAATAGATTCAATGTTTATTTCATGTGACATTAAAATCTAATTTGCATCATAATCTTAAGTGAAAAAATAACTTTGAATTGAAAGACGCATGCGGCGTGTGTGTATTTCTGCAGGTGTGTGTGTTTACAGCAGCAGGAGCTGAACGGCACAAATGAACACGACTTCTTTCCACCTGACGAGTTTTCCGCACTTATTCACGCCTCTCTCACAATGTGCTAATTACCCACAACACCGGCAAACAAACAAACAGAAACAATTAAGATGTTCATTCTGCCATTTTCTCTGCCTCTCCTTGCTTCTCTTTCTGTTTTTAACACAGCGGTTCTTTCGCTCGGCTCTGTTATGGAGCAGAAGTTATAATTTAGTGTCGAGCTGTTCCCACGGCGATGAGAACTGGGCGCGCTCACCTGAGAAAAACAATCCTATCAGAGAGCGACAGTAATTACGGAGAGAGAGAGAGACAGACAGAAAGACAGGGGAGAGAGAGAGAAAGAAAGAAAAAGAGGGGGTAGAAATACTTCAGTGCATTACTGACACAAAGAGAGAAAATAGAACGAGAAAACAGAGAGAAAACCACACAAATAAGAGACAGAAAGCAGGAGAAAGAGAAAGAGAGGTTTTCTGGTCTGTGCATAAATGAAAAATTGGTCGTTTTTAGAATAAGAATGATAGATAGATAGATAGATAGATAGATAGATAGATAGATAGATAGATAGATAGATAGATAGATAGATAGAACGTTAGGGTGACCGATAGAACAACATAACAGAATAATAGACAGAACGACAGACAGAATGGTAATTAGAATGACAGACAAAATAATAAAACAACAGACAGAACGGTAGATAGAATGACAGACAGAATGATTTAACGACAGTCAAAATGATAAATAGAATGATAGACATGATGGTAGTTAGAACAAGAGACAGAATAATAGATAAACAGACAGGATGATAGCTAGAACATCAGAGCAAATAATAGATGGAACGACAGACAGAATAGTAGATAGAATGACAGACAGAAAGATAGAACGACAGACAGAACGGTAGATAGAATGACAGGCAAAATGATAGAACAAAAGACAGAATGATAGAACAAAAGACAGAATGATAGAATGACAGACAGAATAATAGAACAACAGACAGAATGATAGAACGACCGACAGAATGATAGAACGACAGACAGAATGACAGATGGAATGATAGAATGACAGACAGAATGATAGAATGACAGACGGACTGATAGAACGACAGACAGAACGACAGATGGAATGATAGAATGACAGACAGAATGATAGAACGACAGATTGAATGATAGAATGATAGACAGAATGATAGAACGACCAACAGAATGATAGAACGACAGACAGAATGACAGATGGAATGATAGAATGACAGACAGAATGATAAAATGACAGACGGAATGATAGAACGACAGACGGAATGATAGAACAACAGACAGAATGATAGAATGACAGACAGAATGATAGAATGACAGACAGAAAGATAGAATGACAGACGGAATGATAGAACGACAGACAGAATGACATGGAATGATAGAATGACAGACAGAAAGATAGAATGACAGACAGAAAGATAGAATGACAGACGGAATGATAGAACGACAGACAGAATGACATGGAATGATAGAATGACAGACAGAAAGATAGAATGACAGACGGAAAGATAGAATGACAGACGGAAAGATAGAACGACAGACAGAATGATAGAATGACAGACAGAATGATAGAACGACAGACTGAGTGATAGAATGACAGACGGAATGATAGAACGACAGATTGAGTGATAGAATGACAGACGGAATGATAGAACGACAGATTGAGTGATAGAATGACAGGTGTTCTATCGTTCTGTCTGTTGTTCTAATGTTCTATCTATCGTTCTGTCAGAGACAGAACTGTAGATAGAATGACAGACAGAATGACATAACGACACAATGTTACAATGTCAGACAGAAAGATAGAATGACAGACAAAACTACAGCAAGAATAACAGAATGAAAGAATGATACAAAAATAGACACAATGACAGACAAAACAGAGCTGATATCATTCAGAAACCGGTCTTGTGTAACTAGTTTTCACAGTCATTCATGATTTGCTTCAGCTCTAAAAATGAACACAAACCAGACTAATAGCACACTTACAGCACAAGGAAACAACCCTTTAGGCTGGAATACACTACACAACTTTTGCCCTGATTTCCGCCCATTTACAGTCCAGAGAAGTCAAAGCTAGTCAGTCAGAGACTCTGATTCCATCCAGTCGAAGGAGATCAAACATGTTTGATATTTTAGAACACATTGATTTCATTTGTCAAGCGTCTCTGCATTTCTGCATGCGTTTGTTGTGATTGGAACAACTTTAAAGTCTGCCAGTGTGTGATCTTCAGTTGTTTAGTGTATGATGATCAGATTTTCCTCTGTGGCTGTTTACAAAGTTGGTACGTGTATGATGTCTAGCGTTTTTAAAATTTGTTCAGATTTTAAAAGTC
Source organism: Aspiorhynchus laticeps (assembly GCA_023376895.1). Classification (NCBI taxonomy): domain Eukaryota; kingdom Metazoa; phylum Chordata; class Actinopteri; order Cypriniformes; family Cyprinidae; genus Aspiorhynchus; species Aspiorhynchus laticeps. The sequence continues at coordinate 2,592,162 of CM041814.1, forward strand.
ATGTAGTGAATTCCAGCCTTTGCACAACTACTGTACAATAAAGAACAACATCAGACCAGCACACACACACACACACTCACTCACACACAGCACACACAACACACACACACACAGAGACAGATATTAACTTGGTTTTAAACTTTAAGTCACACTAATGCCTGAATATGTGAGTTTGACCTCCAGGAAAACAGCTGAAGATGAAGGTCTTTCATTTTAAGAGCAGCATGTGAAATCTTATCAGACCAAAGACACAGAAGAGGAGAGCTCAGCTTATCTGTGCCAGAACATTAGCAGAGAGAGAAATAAAGGAGAAACAAGGGTGAGCACAAGCAAGTGGAGGAGAACACTGTGATAATGGGTCGAAAGAAAAAATACTGTCAGAACTTTTGTTGTTTCCTCACAGATAATTATAGAAGATTACTGTAGCTCATTATGACCACTGACACACTCTTACAGCTCTGCATGTGTGTGTGTGTGTGTGTGTGACAGAGCGCGCGAGAGAGAGAGAGAGAGAGAGAGAGAGAGAGAGAGAGAGAAGGACAAACACTATGATGAACTCACAAGAGAGAAAAGTCATAAAATTAAATGATTTTAATTAAATAATATAGTTTCACATATTACACACACATGTATGTGTGCGTGTATATATATATATATATATATATATATATAACTAAATTATATCTAAATTAATTTTATATAAATATAGAAATTTGTTGTTTATCATGAAATATATAATTAACAAAAAATATTTAATAATAATACAAATCTTAATATTCAGTTATGTTATGAAATATCTATTCTAAAATTCTAAAGTATACATTGTAATACATTGCAATAATATGCTATTATGCAAATTACATATGCATCACACAGAGAGAGAGACGTACATATAACTAATTATAGTATTTATATACACACACACACACACACATATATACATGGATAAATATATAATTGAATCATTTCGTTGTTACATTACATTAAAATAATTTAAGGCAATAATTTTATATTAAATAATATATCTATATCTATCACACAGTGGCCTCAAAAACTATTTGGACACTTTAAAGTTTGTAAAATGTCACTGCATTCAATTGAAAATATCAGGAGAGCAACACAAACACTGAGAGCCGCAGAACAGCAGCTCATGTCGAGTGTGTTTGACAGAATGAACTCCTGTGAGGAACTCAACACCTGTCTGTGTGTGTGTGTGTGTGTGTTTGTGCTCGCAGCAAATGGCATCACAGCACTACGAAGGGTCTCCCGGCACCCGCAGCGCCATGACAACCGCTTCCATCGCCATGGCGATAAAGATGCCCTGACCCAAAGGGCCGCTGCTGCAGGAGTGGATGTGATGTGATGTCAGCGCATTCGATCATTTCAGTTCATGGACGCCGTCCAAATAAACACTCGACCTCATTTAGCTCCGGTAAGAGTCCTTCAGCTAACAGGTTTATCTCCCCTCACCCCGTTCATACACTCATTCTCTGATGTTCAGTCAAAGACCTGCTGTTTTATACTTCAGTCGAACGTCTCACATTCAGATGTGTCCAATAAACAAGCCTGCAAACACTGAGCGAGACGCGTTCACATCAGGTGAACTAAAACTAAAAACAAACTACTTGAAATAAACTTCACCTGAAATCAATTAAAATATAAAAAAGTTTAACATTTTATTTTAGCTAGTAGCCAAGGCATTTTCATTCTATACTTTTATTTAGTTTAAATAATGCACCAAAATAACTACAACTGAAATAAAACTAATAAAAACTAGATAGACATTTTAAAAAAGCAAAAAATAATAATGACAAAAGCACATAAAATTACTAAAACTAAAATTAAAATCAAATAAAATTATAATTATTTATTTATAAATTATTTTTAGAATCATGACATCTTTATTATAAACAAGCAATTTCCCACTTATATTCTCATTACTATAATTTTATAGAAAATAAATATAGTGATATATTCATACATAAGTGGCATTTGTTATACTACCTTCAGCTTGTGATATGAAGAAAAAAAATTGTATTGTAGCATATTTTTACAGCAAAACATCTGCAATACAAATATTTTATTACAGCAATGAGAATCAAAAGTGTGAATAGTGAAAAATAGTAAAATCTCAAAAGTAAAACATCAGATACATTACAAAAAAATTTTTTGGAGTGAAATGTAACCAAAAACTTTTTACACCAATAATAAACCGTATCAGTAACGTGTCCAAATAACGTAAAACTGAGTAAAAAAAAAATAAGTTAAATTATTGCAATAAATATTTGCTATATGAATAGAACTACATTCAATCCAAATAAACAAATCAACAACAGTCAGTAAGCAAACATTATTTTTATTCAATTATTATACAATTTCATTTTTTTATATACTTAAATTTTGCAGTGCTTAAAATGATTGCATATTAAAAACAATACAAACACAGAATGGAGTGTGATTTCATAAACGCGTTTGGAGGTATACTGTCGTACTGTTTGTTAGTCACGTGTGTGTGTGTGTGTGCGTTTGTTCAGTTTTGTAACAAAAAAGGCACGTGACACACACACACACACAAAGCACTTTGGTTTGGTGTGAATAAAACTGTAAACCTCAGTAGTACCGCTGAAGGCAAGAGATCCATCTCAGCCGTAAAAAAAAAATATTATTATTGCATCAAGTAAAGAAACACACTCAACTGTGGAAATGCAAAATACTTCTGGAGTGGCTAAAAACATCGTAAAAAATCAGTCGGGAAAAATATTCAGGCACAGCACCGGAATGCCGAGTGGCAACATTCTGGAATTCCAGGAATTCCACTTGTTACATTGTTACAATCCGAGAAAAGAAAAGAACAAGGAGAGACGGAAGAACCAGAATGGAATGAGTGGAACGGGTGAACGTTTCATCTTTGTGTCAATCTTCTCTCTCTCTTCCGAAGTAAACATGTGAAGTGCTCAGAAAAAGTGAAAAACAATAAACCAAACGCGTTTCGTATCTTTTTTTTCATTTAAATTCCTCTTTTCGGAATTTAACGTACACGTGATGAGGAAAGGTCAAAGGTCAGTGGTGATGACCGGTGTGACCCCGTGGATCAGGAGGGTCGGACCCAGGTTACGCGTGAGCAGCTCTAGCTGATTCAGGTAGTCATGGTAACGGCTGGTGTCGGCGGGGGGGCGGGGCAAATACAGGAAACGGATGGCAGGTGGGCAGATCGTCTGGTCCAGGATGAGTTTGTTAACCGCTTGTAAATATTCGTCCGAAACTCGCGAGGTGTTGCTAGGGAAACTGTTTGCGAACACTTTATCGGCTTCGACTCCGCCCTCTTCACTTTCCATCTCTTCGATTATTTCAGATCGCGTCTGCCGTTGCCAGTGAAGCGCGACTTGCGAATCCCAGGGAACTGTGGAGATTTCCGCCTTCATTCGCAGATCTTTCAAAAGATGTTTGAGTTTCTGTTCCGTCCCTTTAAGGCTCCTCCCCTCCTCAACGCATAAAAAGAGGCGGAGCTTAGCTTTCTGCCACGCCCTCGTCATGTTCAAAATACACGCGAGCTGAAGCAAAAACAGCGAGCAAGTGTCGACATACGCGGCGCTGTCTGGACGCAAGAGATTCACCGGCCACACATCGACGAATACGGACCCCTGGAGCGCCTGCGTACGATCGAACTGACTGAAATATCGCGCCAACGCTACATTCTTCAGCATCTTCACCGCGTCTGCGATGACGCATACATACTCCTGAGGCCCCAGAGACTTCCCGCCACAGACTCCGCCCCAGCCCACAGACACGCCCCCTCGCACTGGCGGGAAATGGAAGGGCGAGTCGTTTTGGCCTTCAGGGTCGTTGGTTTGAGACGAGTTGTCAGAGAATTTGGACATCGATAAAGAAGAGTCCTGCAGCTGGTCCTGAGGCGGGATGTCATCATAGAAACCCAAAACCAGAGTATTGGGTCGCATACCACCTGCGAACATAAATAAATATAAGTAAATAAGAAATATATAAATACATAAAAAATAAATAAAATTAAATAAATATGCAAAATAATACTTTAAAATAAATAAAACAAATAAATATAAATAAAAAGTAAATAAAATATATATTAAATAAATATACAAAACAAAATACATTAAAATAAATAAAACAAATAAATAAAAATTAAATAAATATACAAACGAAAAAAATCTATATAAATAAATATAAAGTAAATAAAATTATTAAATAAATATACAAAATGAAATACTTTAAAATAAATAAAGCATATAAATATAAATAAATATAAAGAAGTAAATGAATAAAATATATAAATATATAAAAATTTGTGAAAATACATATACATAATACATAAATACAAAATAAATGTAATCAAACATAAATAAACAAATATATAATAGATAAAATATAAATAAAAACAATAAATAAACCAATAAACAAACAAATAAGAATAGAAAACATAAAAATAAATAAATGTATAATAATTAAAATATAAATTCCAGATATATTACCTAAAAACAAGTCTCGTTATGTTATAACATTTTATAAAGTAAAAAAATATATATATTTTAACTGGACAACAAGACAAATTAAGAAAATAATATTTAATTAAAATGAAATAAAAATATAAAACATTTTGCATTATATTTTTAAATAAAATAATATTTCTGATTAATTCACTAAATAAAATAAAAATATAAAAATACATTTTGCATTATTTTTTATTTTTAGATAAAATAATACTTGATTAATTCACTAAATAAAAAATTAGTTTGCATTATATATTTTTATTTTTAAATAAAATAATATTTCTGATTAATTCACTAAATAAAATAAAAATATAAAAATACATTTTGCATTATTTTTTATTTTTAGATAAAGTAATACTTGATTAATTCACTAAATAAAAAAATAGTTTGCATTATATATTTTTATTTTTAAATAAAATAATATTTCTGATTAATTCACTAAATAAAATAAAAATACATTTAAAAAAATTGCATTACATTTTTCATTACTAAATTACTGAAAACAGGCATTATGACATGGTAATAATATATAAACCATTTTTCACTAGAATTCCTGCAAAATAACCACAATATATGCTGTAACCGTGAAGACTTGATGGTAACATGTCTGGTTTTGGGGATGGTGTAAGTGAATTGAGGTTTGTGTGACAGGCGTCTGTCGCTCACCGAGTCCTGATATGAACAGCAGGTGTTGAACTCCATGTCTGATAGAGTCGGCCAGCGTGAGATTAACAAACGCTTTAATATTCAAATGATCCACCAGAGACAACCAGGAGTCATACTGAGACTGCAGCGGATCCGACGGGAGAACGTCTGCGGAGAACAGACAGAGAGTTAGTGCCTCCATACAGATTAATACAGGGAGATTTCAGCTTAATATTCATGTACCACATGCAACGCCTGCTGTCAATTACCACAGATCATCATTCGGCCGGCGTACCGCTCAAATAACACACAAATTTACTGAAGATTTCACTGTGTTAATCAACAGGAGG
>CM041814.1:2607676-2612676 GCA_023376895.1 Aspiorhynchus laticeps
TAAAATGTATTTATTTATTTTGTTAAGATTTTTATTAAAACATAATCCAGACAAACTGAAATTGAAAACAGAATTTGGGGAAACTTACTTAAAGTAATTTCTGTTATTGGAACACAAAAAAAATTATATCAAGAAATGCAGAACCCAGAAAAATTTAAACTAAAAATAAAATAATAAAGTAAAATAAAATAAAAAAAAACTGAATTTGGTAAAAAATAAAACTGATTTCATAGGGCCTAAAAAATTTATCTGTTGTTCTTTCAAAACATTGTTTTAAAATTTTATAAGTTTCATGATTTCAATTAATTAGACATTCTTTTTAATTAATACTATTTAATCTAACTATTAAAACAGAATTCAGAAAAATTTATAAGAGATAAACCTGAATTTGTTTTTTAAAAAAAATTAACCTGAATTTGTTTTTTAAAAAAAATTAAAAAAATTATAGGGCCCTAAAATGTAATTTTTTGTTAATTTTTTAACAAATTGTCATTAAATTGCACAGGTTTCATGATATTAATTAATTAATTAGACATGTTTTTGATTACTACAATTTAATCTAACCATTAAAAATGTAAACATAAAAAATAAAACTGAATTTCTGAAAAATAGACCTATACTTATAAATAGTCAGCTCTAACCCCTAAAAGACACCTTTAAAAAAACTATTTACTTTATTTATGAAATATTTTTACCTTCGAGGACGTCACCAAAGGAAAGTTTGATCAGATTTTGGGAACCTATGAGGACAATTTTGCACTCAAAGAAGAGTGAAGTAAACACACACACAGAGAGTTACACACACACTAAACCAAACTGAAGCCACATGAGGAAAACACAAAAGAAAACACACACACACACACACACAGAGAGAGAGTTACACACACACTAAACCAAACTGAAGCCACAAGAGGAAAACACAAAAGAAAACACACACACACACACACACACACACACACAGAGAGAGAGAGTTACACACACACTAAACCAAACTGAAGCCACAAGAGGAAAACACAAAAGAAAACACACACACACACACACACACACACAGAGAGAGAGTTACACACACACTAAACCAAACTGAAGCCACAAGAGGAAAACACAAAAGAAAACACACACACACACACACAGAGAGAGAGAGTTACACACACACTAAACCAAACTGAAGCCACAAGAGGAAAACACAAAAGAAAACACACACGGCTCTCTTTTGCCTGATTTTCCTGTGACTGCAGGCAGCACAATTCTCTTCCTCTGATCCAAACACACACACACACACAGCGCTCTCCCATGTAAACTCTAGAGTGGTTCGGCTAAATTAACTATGCTAATCACGGCGTGTCTCTGGGGATGTGAACACTAAATGGCTTTTAATCTAACGCGCCTCTGCAGACACAACAAACAAACAACTGACAAGCCCCGCCTCCACCGCACTCTCAGCCAATCAGCCGTGGAGAACAGCAAGAACATCTGACCTTGTCCTCTGACCTTCAGTCAATATGGATGAAGACGCACAGAAAGCAGATCAGGACTTGATGAATATAAGAGAGATGTGGACGCGTCACCTGAAGTTGGGAGCGGATGCCCACTCCAGCGCCAGACAGGCCAGATCCACAGCGGCGTACACCAGCAGGAAGAATATAGTGACGATACTCGCGATCGTGTTCAGCTTCCCGGAGAACAACACCAGCTGAGGAGAGAAAGAGAAGAAGATCCGGATCAGAGTCACCTTCACTTCACTGCAGCCGTCACAAATCCTAGTGAGAGCCTTAACACGACTACTAGAAATAGTGTAATTAAATTAAAATTAAAATTAAAATTAAAATTAAAATTAAAATTAAAATAAAATAAAATAAAATAAAATAAAATAAAATAAAATAAAATAAAATAAAATAAAATAAAAAAATAAAATAAAAAAAATAAAATAAAATAAAATTAAATGAAAAACTAAACAGATGAAAAACTAAACAGACTTTTAACAAATTAAATTTAAGTTGAAGCACTAAAATTACCAAAATAAAGCTAGAAATATTTTTTTAGGTGGTGGAGGGAGGATGGGAAGAAAATTAAAGTAAATGTAAATTATTATTATTTTTTTTTTTTCAAATTGTATGCAATAAAGAAAAATGACAAATGCACAAAATTACAAAAACAACCTAAAATGAAAAAGAAAACTGAAAAAATATATATTATAAATTCAAATAAATATATTTATTTTAAAATATAAATTCACACTATTATTAATTTTTTTTTTATTTAAGTTGAAGTACTAAAATTACCAAAAATAAAGCTAGAAATATATATATTAAGAATTTAAACAGATATATATTTATTTTTATTAAAAATGACAAGAGGTGGGAGGGAGGATGGGAAGAAAATTAAAGTCAATGTAAATTGTCTTTTTTTTATGCAATAAAGAAAAATTACGAATGCACATAAAATTACTAAAACAACCTAAAATGATAAAAAAAAAAAAAATTATGCGATATAGATATGGTAAAGAAAAATGAAAACTGAAAATATAAAAATAAAATATACATTCAACTAAATATATTTATTTATAAATATTAATTATTCTTGATATCCTTCATAATTTATACAAGAAAGATGAAGTAAAAACTGAGAAATGCACATAAAATTACTAAAACATAAATTAAAAAATACAATTAAAATAAATAAAATACTATCAATTCAAATAAGTATATTCAGTTATAAATATACATTTAAAACATTAATAAATACTATAATGGTATATAAATAATACAGGCAGTTAAACTAAAATTACAAAGAAAATTAAATTTTCATGAATTCAAATAAATATATTTATTTATATATAAAATAAAAATATATTTTATATATAAATAAAATATATTCATATATAAATATATATAAAGAAAAATAACAAAAGCACACAAAATTACCAAAACTAATATTACAAAGAAAACTGAAAATATAAAAATATTATTATATGTTGTTTATATTATTTATTTTATATATAAATTCTAAATGTTAACAAATACTACAATAATATAGAAATAATAAAGGCAGTTAAAGTAAATGTAAACTGTGTTTTTTGGAGATATTATTTTTTATGCTATAAAATATTGTAAAGAAAAATGACAATAGCAAATTACTAAAATAAACTAAAATTCTAAAGAAAACTGAAAAATAAGAAAAATTCATATAAACATATTAATTGATAAAAATAAATAAATACTATCAAAGCTGTCTGTAGACAAGCTAATGATGGGATGCTCTAACAACCATAAAAATACATCACACACAAATGTTGTATAAAATAGTGCATTATTTATTAGTTCCATCTATTTGCATCAATACTGTTCAGTACTGACTGGATGCTGCAGTGCATTGTGGGATTTGAAGGACACTTGTAATGCTCTTTTTTTTAGGGTTTGGAACAGAGCCTTTGTTTCACCAGATTTGATTCCTCTCTCATTAAAACACACGCGGTGTCTAACGAGTGTGTGTGTGTGTGGCTGTAATTTAGAGCGAGGGTTATTAAGATATTGGCTGATCATTATGCCTCATATTGAGTGCTCTTCTCTGAAGACGCTCATAAATAACACACGCGGCTGCTGTAAGAGTTGAGGATAAATTGTGTGTTTATGAGGCGTCCAGACTCTGGGTCAGACGCAGCACACACACACGTCACACACACACACACATCTCTCAGGAAAAAGCTTTCTGAAAGCGTCGTGTTTCTGGAAAACTTCCACCGCTTTAATCTGCTGAGTCATGAGCGCCAGTCCCAGTGCATCATGGGAGTTGAACCTGTTCCTTCAGCACACAACGCTCTTTAGAAACTTTGTGACTTTAGACAAAAAAAAAGAGAGTGGTGCAAATCATATTACACAAAAAAAAAATACTATAAAAAAATGAAAAAATGTGTATAACACAATATATAATATATAACAATAAAATGTATATGTATATATATATATAATATAAGAAGATAATTGTGAATTTTTCATCTCACAATTCTGACTTTTAAAAATCATAATTGCACGTATATATCTCAAAATTCATATTTTCAATATTTAGTTCAAGTTTTAGTAATTTTGTCATGTGCTTTTGTCTTTTTATCTTTCTTGCATAAAATATGAAATACAACAAAAGCACTCCAAAAACACAACTTACATTAACTTTTTTTTCCCATTTACTTAAAAAAAATACAAATAATGAATTAATAAAATTGAAATAGCAATGGAGGGAGGATGGGAAGGAGATTAAATAATATTAATATTTTCACATTTGATGCAAAAAAGATATGGTAAAGATCAAACTAAAATTACAATGAAAACTGAAAATATAAAAGTAAAACATTATAAATTTGTTGTTATATACAAATTCTAAATGTTCATAAATAATAAAATAGTATATAAGTAATACAGGTAGTTAAAGTAAATATTTATTAATATTTTGAATTTATAAAAAATAATTTTTAAGATTTTATTTTTATATTTATGTATTCCTTATTATTTTTTGTTTGACGTAAAAGAAAAAAGTTGGAAGTGTGAAACTTAAATGGAATTGCAGTCAGAATTTTGAGTTTATATATATATTTTTTTATATTTAACCCCCTTATAATTCTAAGATAAAAATTTCCTTGTAATTATTTGTGAACTTTACTAGCATCTTCTGAGTCAAACGTGTGTCAGAATGAGACGGATGTGAGAGATGCTGCTCTCTTCTGTGTGTGTGAAACACTAATGGAGGTTATCACAAGTTTAATAGTGCAGATCAGAGACAAAGCATCAGCGCACGAGCACAGGTCACGAGTGTGTGTGTGTGTGTGTGTGTGTGTGTGTGTGTTTCTGTTCCAGGTCGTGTCATCTTGCTCTTCATGTCTAATGGCTGCAGCTCCCTCATAATCACAAAGTATTCTGGGAGTCAAAGAACCTTTAAACCAATCAGAGACTAACGACTCGAGAGAGAGAGAGAGAGAGAGAGAGAGAGAGAGAGAGAGAGAGAGAGACAGA
>CM041814.1:2615176-2632676 GCA_023376895.1 Aspiorhynchus laticeps
TTATTATTGAAATCAGCATAAATTAAAGGTGACAAAAATACTGACATATCACATATTATTTTTTTTTAAATTATTTATTTAATAATTTTATTAGTTATATTATTTATTATTTTAATAATAATAATAATAATAATATAATAAAAATAAGAGTATAATTTAATAAAACTATTATGACATTTTTCATTGTTTATGAAGGTATTTAATTATTATTAATAATTAAATAATTTATTTAAAATTTGAAGTTTGTAAAAATAATAATAATGAATACAGAATTTAATTTATAATTTAACAAATATATAAAAATGTTACATATATTTATTAATTATTAAATTCTAAATTATTTTCTGTTTCATATAGAAACAGAAACTAATTTAGAATTTAATAATTAATAAATATATGTAACATTTTTTATATCTATATATATCTATATCTATATCTATATCTATATATACACTGCCCAAAGTCACACACTCTAATATTTCGTTGGACCGCCTTTAGCTTTGATTACGGCACGCATTCGCCGTGGCATCATTTCAATAAGCTTCTGCAATGTCACAACATTTATTCCCGTCCAGAGTTGCATTAATTTTTCGCCAAGCTCTTGTATTGATGATGGGAGAGTCGGACCGCTGTGCAAAGTCTTCTCCAGCACATCCCAAAGCTTCTCAATGGGGTTAAGGTCTGACTCTGGACTCTGTGGTGGCCGATCCATGTGTGAAAATTATGTCTCATGCTCCCTGAACCACTCTTTCACAATTTTAGCCTGATGAATCCTGGCATTATCATCTTGGAATATGCCCATGCCATCAGGGAAGAAAAAATCCATTGATGGAATAACCTGGTCATTCAGTATATTCAGCTAGTCAGCTGACCTCAGTCTTTGGGGACATAACATGCAGTAATTATCAAATGGGAGGATCTTACCTATTTGCTTAGTTAAAACCAGGTGGTGACTTTTTTTTTGGACGGGCAGTGTATACACATGTGAGACATATGCAATACGTTCTGAGCCTTTCTGAGCGTTTCTGAGGACTCACCTAACAGATTGTCTCGGGCCAGAGCGTAGAGGATGCGGGACGCTCCGATCAGGTTACTCATGGCAGCGGAGAGCGTGGAGGAATAAACACCGATCGTCACGAACGGATGCCAGACGTTAATATCTGTGAGGAAACCATAATCCTGCTGCAGGAGGCTCCTGAGAGAAAACAGAGAAACACACCATCATTAGAGTTTCACTCTGTGTGTTACTAATAACCATACTCACACTGTATTTAAACTTATCATTATTCATCTTCTGAGAGAAACATTTCTGACTCTGTTCTCTAGAGCTTTCAAATGATCTATCTATTTATATTAAATATTAAAATGACTAAAACTGAAAATATTAAAATAAAAATTCAAAACATTAATAAAAAATCTCAGTGATAGTAAAATAACTACGCAGTGCTGTTATTGATTTTAAAAAAAACATTAAAATAGGTTTTCGATATTTGAAATAAAATATAAATATTAGATGAAAAAAAAAAAAAAGGTTGAACAAAAAATTTAAATGTTGCCTTGGCAACTATGTTTAAGTACTAAAATTACTAAAAACATTTTCAGTAACTGAAATAAAACTAAAATAAAATAAATTAGATTATTATTAACCTTACATGAAACTAATGATTCAATTAATATGAAATTATTACAAGAAAATCAATGTTTATTGAAATAAATGTTGAATGAATAACTAAATATATAAATAAGCTGAAATAATACAAATTACTTAAATTAAGATAGAATAAATACACAGAATAATAATAATAATAATAATGACAAAAGCACAAAAAGTAACATTAAAAACTGAAAATATAAAAATACAAGGTAATACACGGTATTTTTAAAAAAAATACTGTAATATTATATAAATAATAATAAAATAACACTGATCTGTTTAGACTATAAAAAGGTGACTGTAAAATCTTTAAACTTTAAGATTTCAAAACTACTTCAAACTTTCTGGCCAGGCTTTCTCATGTTAACATCAAACTTTGTCCTGACAAACTATTTTAATTTTATTTATTGGCAATCAACATCATGCCACAAATGCTGTCACAGAGCTCAAAAATAATTTACCCCAAAATAATCATAATTTCCTCAAGCTTATGTATGACGTTCTTTCTTCCGCGCAGCACAATAAATAACATCGGACCCCACTGAGTTTAACTGTACAGCTCTGAATGAGGTGAGGGAGCGTTAATGATGAAATTAAACAAATCAAATAATAAAATCTGTCATCAAAGAACTCGGAGACGAGTGAAACGACTCTTTTCTCTTCGTCTGTGTGGTTGAAACTCTTCTCACATTCGTTCAGCTCCAGCAGGTTTAATAGCATGGTCTCAGCTCTATTAAGTATTATACAGACCGACCGTAGATCTGAACACACAATTATTCCAGCTGTCTCTCACACACAAACACTAAAGACAAAGTTAACAAGTCTGTATGAAATAGAAAACGTCAATCGTCCGTCCATCCGTGCGCTCCATATCTTTTATTAGGTATTAATTCTGCTGACAGGAGCTCAACGAATGTAAATACTGACAGCTGCAAACAAACAACTATTAGAAAAGCAGAACGAGAGACAGACGTGTCATTTTCATCCTCGCTATCGATCTGAAGCGTGGAGAAGATTATTGGTCTGTACGGAGAGAATGAAATGAATTATGATGGCTGGAAAAGAAACGAAATAAGAGACACGAGTAATAAACGAGTTCAGCAGAGCTTAATTCACCAAATCCAATCATTAGTCATTATTAACTAGTTTACAGCAGTAGTTAAGAGAGAAAGTTAACATCCATCCATCACAAACAAACCTGTTTTATCATGCTGAACATATCTAATGAATTAGATTATTATCATTAAATTATCATTTAATTCTAACATCATTAACCTTAATCAGCCTTAATAATTACACAAGCTATAAAATATTAGAAATGTTATTCTATTATATAAAAACGTTATGTAAAGTAACTTAGAGCGGTATTAAATAAAAAATATGATATTTTTATGATTCCTCTTGTATTTATTTATTTTATTATTATTATTTTTACTTACATTTTACAGATTCTGCAAAGGTTAAACTACCGTTTTAAAGTTTGGGGTCAGTAAGATTTTCCTTTTTTTAAAGAAATTAATACTTTTATTTGTCAAGGACGCATTAAATTGATCAAAAGTGACAGTAAAGATATTTCTAATGTAACAAAAGATTTATATTTCAAATAAATGCACACAGGCTAAATAACTAGAGTAATATAATAAATAACTAGAAAAATAAAAACACAAAACATGGTGTATGTGAATATTAAATTCATATTCAAATCACCCATTAAAACGGCAAATAAAATAATAAAATAAAAAAAGAATATGAAGCCTTTTTTGTACTGTGACATTTTTTTCTGGACAATTATAAAGCAAAACAAATAATCTACAATTATTTTTATTAGAAATAAAAAAGCATAAATAAAAGGCTACCATGATACTTTTTTAATAAAATTAAAACCAATATATATTATTTTTTGCTTTACAATATTAAAAATTAAAATGCATGTAATTGTCAAATAAAGTTGCAATACAAAAATGGTCCTAAAAACAGATTTAATTTATGCAAACTATAATTATATTTTTATTCTTTTTTTTTTTTTCAGCGACCAAAACTTCAAGGTAGCAACTCACGACTATTTCAATAATTAATCTGTTAATTAATTACAATTGCAATTACAGGGTTATCATTGTTCATTAAAACTAAAAGCATAAAAAAATTAACATTTTAATTACATGAAACAAAATAAAAATTAAGCGAAATACAATAATATATTTAAAATAATAATTATATGATTATGAATTTAACAATTATAATAATTATAAATGATTAAATAACCTATTACAGAACCAATAAAACTAAAACAAAAATTAATTAATTAATAATACCATAAAGACATTTTAAAAAAAAAAATTAAAAAATTACAAAAACAAACAATAATATTAAAATTAAATTAAAACGAAAACAGAAAATATAAAAATAAAATCCAATTCAAAATATTAACAAAAACTATATCAATAATACTAAAACAGCACTGGTTGATTATTTCCTTAATTAAATCAAATAATCTGATATTTCCCATTTTCCCAATATTCTTCATCAAACAGATGTAAACTGAAGTCAAATGCATGTAATACACTACAGCATGTGCAAAAAACAGCTTGTGTACACAAAGCCATGCCACGGAGCAATTTTCTCCATGCAAAGACCTGACTAACTGTTAATGAATATTCAGTCATTATCATCGACTTTATCAATCAGCAACTCTATAGAAGCCATTAATTTTCAATGCATTTTAATTTACATTGACATAAGCAATGTGATGTGGGCGTGTGCATGAAAATAAACAATAAACGCTTCAGAATGCAAGTATGCAAGTACACAGTGTATTCTGGAGAGTGCACTACAGCTGACCTGTTTTACAGGCAATGCATTGTGTTTGTGATCATATGTCCAATGCTACGGTCAGATGTGCCATGCATCAATAACATCAGGTCATGCTGCGGTCTGAGGGGCCGGAGTAAAGCGAGGCATGACCTCCATCGAGTGAGTGTGAGAAACGGCTGTCGAGTTAAACGCTCCTCTGAGACGAGAGAGCAGGATCATTAAAAACGATCGATAGCTAACAAGCTCCGTTCACGATCCTCCATCTCCATCACACCTCCGTCTCTATCACTCCATCACACCTCCGTCTCTATCACTCCATCACACCTCCGTCTCTATCACTCCATCACACCTCCGTCTCTGTCTCTATCACTCCATCACACCTCCGTCTCTATCACTCCATCACACCTCCGTCTCTGTCTCTATCACTCCATCACACCTCCATCTCTGTCTCTATCACTCCATCACACCTCCATCTCTATCACTCCATCACACCTCCGTCTCTATCACTCCATCACACCTCCGTCTCTGTCTCTATCACTCCATCACACCTCCGTCTCTGTCTCTATCACTCCATCACACCTCCGTCTCTATCACTCCATCACACCTCCGTCTCTGTCTCTATCACTCCATCACACCTCCATCTCCGTCTCTATCACTCCATCACACCTCCGTCTCTATCACTCCATCACACCTCCGTCTCTATCACTCCATCACACCTCCGTCTCTATCACTCCATCACACCTCCATCTCCGTCTCTATCACTCCATCACACCTCCATCTCTATCACTCCATCACACCTCCATCTCCGTCTCTATCACTCCATCACACCTCCGTCTCTATCACTCCATCACACCTCCATCTCCGTCTCTATCACTCCATCACACCTCCATCTCTATCACTCCATCACACCTCCGTCTCTATCACTCCATCACACCTCCATCTCTGTCTCTATCACTCCATCACACCTCCATCTCTCCATCACACCTCCGTCTCTATCACTCCATCACATCTCCATCTCCGTCTCTATCACTCCATCACACCTCCATCTCTATCACTCATCACACCTCCATCTCCGTCTCTATCACTCCATCACACCTCCGTCTCTATCACTCCATCACACCTCCGTCTCTATCACTCCATCACACCTCCATCTCCGTCTCTATCACTCCATCACACCTCCATCTCTATCACTCCATCACACCTCCATCTCCGTCTCTATCACTCCATCACACCTCCGTCTCTATCACTCCATCACACCTCCATCTCTATCACTCCATCACACCTCCGTCTCTATCACTCCATCACACCTCCATCTCTATCACTCCATCACACCTCCATCTCTCCATCACACCTCCGTCTCTATCACTCCATCACATCTCCATCTCCGTCTCTATCACTCCATCACACCTCCGTCTCTATCACTCCATCACACCTCCGTCTCTATCACTCCATCACACCTCCGTCTCTATCACTCCATCACACCTCCGTCTCTATCACTCCATCACACCTCCGTCTCTATCACTCCATCACACCTCCATCTCCGTCTCTATCACTCCATCACACCTCCGTCTCTATCACTCCATCACACCTCCGTCTCTATCACTCCATCACACCTCCGTCTCTATCACTCCATCACACCTCCGTCTCTATCACTCCATCACACCTCCGTCTCTATCACTCCATCACACCTCCATCTCTGTCTCTATCACTCCATCACACCTCCATCTCTCCATCACACCTCCGTCTCTATCACTCCATCACATCTCCGTCTCTATCACTCCATCACACCTCCGTCTCTATCACTCCATCACATCTCCATCTCCGTCTCTATCACTCCATCACACCTCCATCTCTATCACTCCATCACACCTCCATCTCCGTCTCTATCACTCATCACACCTCCGTCTCTATCACTCCATCACACCTCCGTCTCTATCACTCCATCACACCTCCGTCTCTATCACTCCATCACACCTCCATCTCCGTCTCTATCACTCCATCACACCTCCGTCTCTATCACTCATCACACCTCCGTCTCTATCACTCCATCACACCTCCATCTCCGTCTCTATCACTCCATCACACCTCCGTCTCTATCACTCCATCACACCTCCGTCTCTATCACTCCATCACACCTCCATCTCCGTCTCTATCACTCCATCACACCTCCGTCTCTATCACTCCATCACACCTCCGTCTCTATCACTCCATCCGTCTCCAACAATCAGCAGAGAAACACCTTTAAACACTCGAGATGTTGCTCTTCGCTTTTCAAAGCGCTCGTTTTAAACGGGACTATTTTTCAGAAATAAGTTATTGATTGATGCACAATATTTTCCAGTCCATAACTGAAAACAAGGGCTCATTGAACATCATGAACATCAACCAGGGTTATTATACTTAACTAACACCATAAAAATAAATACATAAATAGTTACCTTAAATAAAATAAAATATTGAAAAATAAGTTTAATTTTATTTCAGCTAGTTTCCAAAGCAACATTTCTCATTTTAATTTAGTTTAACGTGATGTTGTAAAATAACTACAACTGAAATAATAATTAATAAAAACAATGTAGACATATTTAAAAACAAAAAATAATAAAAATAAATAAATAAAATGAATTAACAAATTAATTATTAAACCAAAATGAAAATTAACATGAAAGCAAAAAATATAAAAATAAAATATGATTCAAAATATCAACAAAAACATAGTTTTAACACATGCAGTGGTTTTAGTTTTTTTTTGCAACAAGATCCCAGATCATAAAAACTACACTGGATCTGACAACAAAAAATATCATTAGATTATTATCATTAAATTATAATTTAATTCTAACATCATTAGCCTTAATAATCAGCCTTAACCATTTCACAATAAGCTTTAAAATATTATAGATGTCATTCTATAATATACACACGTTATGTAAAGTAACTTAAACAGAGCGGTATTAAATAAAAAATATTATATTTTTATGATTCCGCTTGTATTTATTTTATTATTTTATTATTATTATTATTATTATTATTTTTACTAACATTTTACAGATTCTGCAAAGGTTAACTACCGATTAAAAGTTTGGGGTCAGTAAGATTTTCCCTTTTTTAAAGAAATTAATACTTTTATTCGTCAAGGACGCATTAAATTGATCAAATAATACAGTAAAGTCATTTATAATGTAACAAAAGATTTCTATTTCAAATAAATGCTGTTCTTTTGAACTTTCTATTCATCTGTGAATCCTGAAAAATAAAATATATCACAGTTTGCACAAAAATATTGTGCAGCACAACTGTTTTCAACATTGATAATAATCAGAAATGTTTTTTGAGCAGCAAATCAGCATATTATTATTATTTCTGAAGATCATGTGACACTGAAGACTGGAGTAATGATGCTGAAAATACAGCTGCAGATCACAGAAATAAATTGCATTTGATTATATATTCACATAAAAAAAACACCTATTTTAAATTATAATAATATTTCACAATTTTGTGTTTTTGATCAAATTAATGCAGCCTCTGTGAGCTCATCAGACCGACCCCAACTTCTGAATGGCACAGTATGTAAAGTTCAAATGACCTTTAAATATCTGCTCAGCTCTCAGATGTGATGAAGAGTGAGAGAGACTGGAGAACAGTGAGAACGAGAGAGAACGAGAGGTCAAAGTTCACCATCTGCAGCAGCGAGATACAGAACAGAAGAAGAAACACAGATGAAACACGACTCGCAGACAGACAGACGTTCAGGGGTTTCTCTTTCACAGCGCTGCCACTAAAGATGAATGACAGATTTAAACTAATACAATTAAACACTGAATGAATAAATGAACACACACTATAACTGACTGACAGTCCTGGGAGAAACACACACACACGTTTCCTTTCACTATGGGTTTCTCTTTCTGTCACACACACTGTTTGGCTAGGCAACTGCTTTCCAGTCAGTGGTGATTCATTTATCGCCATCATCATGACGGATCTCTTAAATTAATAAACAGTCACAAGTTCACAACATGAGCTCACACTCACAGCCGTCCACAAGCGCTAGACTATTTACTGTAATACAACACAGTGTTTCTGCTACTGTACCTTTAAGACTCATTCCACATGTCATTCTGTATGCAAATGAGCTCTGTTCTGATTGGTTAACGTAAAAGGAGTAACATTGATAAGTTGTGGGTTTGTTTAGTTTCTGATCACACAACTATGGAAGTTTATTTCCACCACAGAATTAAAAAAAAAAAAAAGGTTATCGTGACATTTTATCTCACAATTCAGACTTGTCTTCTGAGAATTTATATCTCTTTAGATTTATATCTAAAGAGTTTATATCTCACGGTTTGGACTTTTTTTTTTTTTTAATTGCGAGTAAAAACTCTATATAAAAAAAATATATATATTTTTTTTAAAGAAAATTGTGAATTTATCTCTCACAATTCAGACGTTTTTCTCAAAAATGCAAGAAAAAAAAAAACCTTGAATTGCTTCCACCACAGAATAAAAATAAATAAATAAAAATGTAAATGCAACAATTTTTTAATCTCACAATTCTGACAATTTTGTCCTCGCAATTCTGAGAATGTATCTTATAATTCAGAGGGGTTTTTTTCTGAAAAAATATGGAATACATTTTTTTTTTTTCACAATTCAGAATTTTCTTCTGGGAATTGCAAGATTGTCGTAATTCTGAATTCTAATCTTGCAAATTTGTGTGAGAGAAAAATTCAGTAAGATAAAAATTCTGAATTGTAATGAAAAAGTCAGAATTGTGAGGTAAACGTTCGCAATTACTTTACTTATTTATTAATTTATTTTATTATGTAGCAGAAATAAGCTTCCATGCAGTCATGTAAATGTGTTTACGTTCATCTACCCAACATCAGAGAGT
The DNA here is from genome assembly GCA_023376895.1 of Aspiorhynchus laticeps. NCBI lineage: Eukaryota > Metazoa > Chordata > Actinopteri > Cypriniformes > Cyprinidae > Aspiorhynchus > Aspiorhynchus laticeps. The sequence continues at coordinate 2,624,539 of CM041814.1, forward strand.
TGCAAAAGTTCAGAACATATCTTTTTTGCTGTTTAACTTCAATAAAAGCATATTTTCTTCCTCTGCGTAGGACGTCTGGCAACTTACATTATGTTTTTTTTTTATCATGCAATGAACACTTATTTCAAAAGATCATGGACAATTTGATTTCTCCAGATGTGACCTTTAAATCTGCTGAATATTTCTCAGTGATTCCTCTTATTTTCATCACAAGCACCTTATGTGTGTGTTTGTGCGAGTCTGCGGGCGTTTTAATGTCGTACAGCCATCTGCTGGTCACTCAAAGCGCTGCATCTGCCTCCACTGACACAAACATGTCTTATTTTCACATGATTAGGTGAATTAATCTTTAATGTAGGACCACCCGCCTCCTCTGTTGTCATGGCGACGGGCAGAGGGTCTCCACGGCGACCCGTGTTCAGCATTCTGAATGACAGTGATGAGAAGCTGATTGATGGCTTTAATAATAACAAAAAAAGGATTTTTAATCTCTAATGCTGATGTAATTTAATTCCTCTAATCAAACCCTAAACCATCTCGTTCTCTCTCTTATCCAGAACAGATAAACTCTGCTCTTCAAAATCAATCATTACAGACAAGATTGATAGAATCGCTTTAGGGATCCCACTTAAAAATCATGTTTTAGGCCTGTATGTAATGATTTAAAGACATTAAACAGGCACATTTTCAAACTTCATGGTGTTTAAAGCAGGCCATTGAAAGTCTCAAAGACCACATACATGCAGTAAGTTTTAGGAGTGAGAGCTGCCCGTAAATCAGGGTTATTATTGTTAAAAATAATCAGAACACAAAGATTATTTGAAATAAAACCAACATTAAATAAAATTACATACATACATATATATATATACATTATATATATATATATATATATATATATATATATATAAACTTATTATATTTCAGCTAGTTGCCATGACAATATCCTTCATTTTCATTTAGTTTAACTTTATGTACTAAAGTAAAGTAAAACTGTAATAAACACTAATATATCAATGTATTTAAAAAAACTAATAATAACAATATTGATAACAACCAAAAATTAAAACAGAAAATACAAAATAGTTCAACTAATTCAATAAAAATAAAAATCTATATATCTATATCTATATCTATATATATATATATATACATATACTGTATCTATCTATATATATATATATATATATATATATACTGTATCTATATATATATATATATATATATATATATATATATGTCATTTAACAGAAGAACCTTTCTTTCCATGAACCTCCAGTGTCTTACTCACTCACACACATGCACACGCACACACACACACACACACACAGTGGTCTCTTTCTTCATGCACATCATGTGAGGCACATGTAATCCAGGCATCACGAGGCCACTAAAAACTCTTGAAATTACTACATATGTGGCATTTCCAGAATTCTGGCCATCACAATTACAACAAAGCAAAACTATGTTTATATACACAAAACACGAACATTTATTTTAAAACGTCCCTATTTATGGCATGCAAGTACAAAAACTGACATCCTTTGCAACCTATAAACATGTGCATTCAAACTGAATTGTATTCAATTGAATTTAATTGAATGCAGTTTGAATTCTTTCTGTTGGAAATGCCAGGAATGTCATGTGACCTCAATCTCACTTCTGCTTACACACACACACACACACACACACATAGTCCAGCTTTCAGATCCGCTCAAGTCTTTGCAATCCTCACATTAGCTTTGTGCCAAAAACTTCCTGAGGTTTCAACAGTCTAACTTTCACTTTCATTATTTAATTTGTCTGCTTCATTCTGTGTGTGTGTGTTACCGGTCACAGGTGCAGGAGATCAGTATACTCAGCAGGTTATAGATGACGAAGGTGAAGATGACGGCTGTGATGGTTCCACGAGGAATGGAGTAGCTCGGGTTCTTCAGATCACCTTAAACATACAAACACACGACAATACATTTTACCTTAGAACCCATCACAACAGGTGAAAATGTACTTAACTAATACATTTCACCATACTTCCCTAGTTGATTGAGTACATTAAGAATTGCAAACATGTTTTGTATTACAAGTTTTCTGAAACATTATGTTTAAATATGCAAATGAGGCATTATCTAATTAAATGTGAACTAATTTGCTTACATTTCTAGAGAATGGATCTGAACATTGGATAAAGCCAGGTTCAAAATTATTGTAAGATTTTGTTGACATATTACAGTTAAAGGTTTTTATAGAGGGGATTTTGGATTTCTATTTTTATCACTTCCTAAATCAAAAAATACTATCGAGAGACAGAAAAAAAAATCATTTTAGCTATGTTTTTAGGAATAAAATGTTGTATAAATCAGTGTGAATGATATATGAACAAACCCTTCAGTAAAAACCTTCAGAATATAGAGAGGAATAAACCTCTAAGATTTGGTGTATGTAAGTGCTGCTGAAGTGGAGAAACAAACTCATTTTGTGAAAACGGCCTTTAAAGATATGTATTATGATTGTAATCTACAGACATAAGTAGATAAAGTGCAATAAAAAAACATGTGAATGATATATGAACAAACCCTTCAGTAAAAACCTTCAGGATATAGATAGGAATAAAACCCTAAGATTTGGTGTATGTAAGTGCTGCTGAAGTGGAGAAAATCTCTCTAAAGTTATGTACTGCAATTGAAATCTACAGACGCAAATAGATAAAGTGCAATGAAAGCAAAACTCAAAAGTGTATTTTGGCTGTTTTCTTTCCACTAGTTTGTAATAACAAACAGTTGTTTTTACAGTTTATAACCACTTTCAGGAAAAATGTTTTAAATAAAGAGTTTTTGGAAGCTTAAAGGGATAGTTCACCCAAAAATGAAAATTATGTCATCATTTACTCACCCTCAAGCAGTTCCAAACCTGTATGAATGTGTTTGTTCTGCTGAACACAAAGGAAGATATTCTGAAGAATGTAGGAAACAGAGCAGTTCTGGGGCACCATTGACTTCCATAGTATTTTTTTTCCCTACTATGTAAGTCAATGGTGCCCCAAAACAGCCTGGTTACAAACTTTCTTCAAAATATCTTCCTTTGTGTTCGGCAGAGCAAAGAAATTCATACAGGTTTGGAACTACTTGAGGGTGAGTAAATGATGACAGAATTTTCATTTTTGGGTGAACTATCCCTTTAATGGTGGCAAAGCTGGGGGTGTTATTCATTTATACACTGAAAAAAATTATACTAATTTTTTTTTAAGGTAAGTGGTTGCAAGCAATTTATTTTAGCTACATTTAAATTAAAAATAAAATGTTGAAAGTTACTCAACTAAATTTGTTTATTTAAATGTAGCTAAAATAAATTGATTGCAACCACTTACCACTTAAAAATTTTGTAAATTCAATTAATCATTTTTTTAGTGTAGCCTATGTTTAGCTTTTTAATTCTGCCAATATTATCTAGGCTTTAAAATGCATAAAAGTTGTGTTAATTTGTAAAGATTATCATGCTGAACAAAATGTGTAAGAATCATAAATCTTTGATCTTATTTTCTGCAATAATCCAAAAGCTAATAGAAAAATCCTGTTGGGTTTTTGTTGAGGGAACCAAATTGTTGGTAACTTTCAAAAAATAAGTCTTTACTACAATGCTTCATTATCCACTACTAAGCACACTTAATCTGCACACAAGAAGTCAGCCAGACAGTAGAAAACACACAAAAAACTAACAAACTACCTTTAAACAACAATAAACGGTCCAGTAAACTCAACACTCACCGGACATGTTGGATCCCGCCATGATTCCAGTGCAGCCATTAAACATCACCGCAAAAACAGTGGCGAAGGACATCATGACTTGGGTGGTGTAGTCCACTACATAGTCAGCTAAACACACACAGACAGTAGATTAACTGTCAGTAACTTTTGCAACAAAGCATTTGTGATAAAAAATATAATAAGTACATTTACATTTATGCATTTAGCAGTTTATTCAAAGCCACTTATAAAAGAGGAACAAAAGCAACACGTAGAAGAGCCAACAATATTTGTGATATACAATGCCAGGTTTATTAGATAACTAAAATAGCAAGCAAACTAGAGAAGAGGAGAAATGCAGAGAACAACAAGAGTTTTTTTTTATTTTTTTAAGTAATTATAATTACATATAACTGTAAACGTCTGAGTTTAAAGAGATATGGAAGAGAAAACTTGAACTAACAATGAACAATACTTCAACAGTGGTTATAATCTTAGCAAATGTTAATGTTTTTAAATAAAAACAAATAAGATTTTGTTTAAAATCAAAGTGTTAATATCTGTGAACTAGCATGGAAAAACAATAAAACATTTTTTTTATAACTTTAATAAATTTCATTAACATTAACAAAGATTATTTAATGTTATTATTCATTAATAAGTAATATTAATTAACTACATAAACTTTAGGGTTAAGATTAAGGTTTGATTTAGGGTAAGTTATTTCTAGTTATGCATAACTTACTGGTAACGCTATAGTAATGCTATGATACATACAGTACATGTAACGAGTTACTAATATACATTGCTCACTGTTGGTTTATTTTTTATATATTAAATAAATTATATATATATATATATATATTAATATAAATTATATATATATATATATTATATATATATATATATATATATATATATATATATATATATATATATATATATATATATATATTAAATAAATTATATATATTATTATGCATCTTAATATATTAAATATTTTTTTCAGTATGCTTTTTATTTAAGTTTCAAAGATTTTTATTAGATTTTTTTTCTCTTTCTTCTTTCTTTCAAATTAATTATTTTAATTTCACATTTTTATGATTCATTTAATTTCCAGCTTTTCACCAACTCATAATGTGGGAAGACCTGATGTTACTAAATTGAAAACATTACATAAACAAAATATATACATACTTAATTAACTAAACATTTCTCTACAAAAGTGATGCTAATCTTTAGCTCCACTACTTTAATAGCAACACTAATATGAGAACAGCAGATCTAGTGTCACGTTACTAAAAACATGCTTGGGTTTGAATTAACTAGCTGCTTTTAGTTACTGTAGCTACTGATAACGTGCATTTTACACATGTGACGATCGGCTCGGTTAATCATGAAGCTGGTTAATTGATATGTTAATGCATCTGTTTCTTCTTTCAGGAAGTGACCTTTGGTCTTTTACAGAAGTGTGTGTCCCATTTCTCTTTTCTCAGACATGATATCAAACGCTGAAAGCTAGTTACACACCATAACGCCTCTCACCTTGCACGTTTCCCAACAGCGTGTCTAACTTGAAGCCGGTGAAGTTGGCACTCGTCAGGCCGTGCGAGGCGTTTCTGTGGCCGGGTAGTTGGACGGTTCGAAACGGCACGGCGAAGAAACTGATGAAGATGGTCCCTAAAACCACCATGACGATGATGAAGATGAGGAAGGTGGCTTTAGCATAGATATGAGCCCCGACCAGACACACCAACACACACAGCAGCAGAATCACTGTCCCGTACAGCAGAGACCACCAGTAACCGGTCGGCAGAGCCGCGAACCGAGAGCCAGTCAGCGACGAGCCATCTGAGACACAACATAAAAATACTCATTAAAATTAATCTAGTTGAAATAAAGTGACATTTTCATAATGACATTTAAATTAATTCATTCATTTTAAATAAATATTTTTATTTATTTATTTATCTATTTATTAAATAGCAATTATAGCCATTAATGCGGGAAAAAATAAATTAATTAATTAATTCATTTATTTATTTAATTGCAATTAATAGTCATTGATACTGTTTTTTTAAATGATTTATTTAATTGTAATTAATAGCCATTGATGCTGAAAAAAACTAAAATAAAAACTAAAATAAACAAATCAATAAATAAATATGTTTATTATTTTATTTAATTGCAATTAATAGCCATTGATGCTGAAAAAATAAATAAATTAATTAAATCTTTTTGTTCATTTATTTAATTGCAATTCATAGCCAATGATGCTGCAAAAAAACAAACCAAATAAATAAATAAATAAATATTTTTCCATTTATTTAATTGCAATTAACTGAAAAGTTGAAGTACTGAAATTCTTAAAACTGAAACATAAAAAAAAATAAAAAAATCAAGCTATATATAAAAAACTATGAAAATGCAAAATGCACATAGCAAATTACTAAAACTTTAACTAAAATTAAAATGAAAACTGAAAAAATTAAAATATGTATTAATAATATTTATAAATACTTGAACAGTATATAAATAATACTAAAATAACAATGCTTTATGGCTCAAATGTACACTCAATATTTGCCACACACCAGGAAAACAGAATTTTTTTATTTTTTTTCTGCATTTGGCAGCCACTTTTATCCAAAGGGATTTACCCTGCATTCAGGGGAGAGTTTATCAATTCATGCATTCCCTGGGACTCAAACCCACGACCTTGCCATAGCTGACATCACGCAACATAAAGCATTGCCATCCATAGATAAGTTAAAAACACTTATGCAGAGCAGATTCACTGGATAATGTGTTTTTGTCGCACTAATTGAACTCATATTGTGCTAATTACCCTTCAACGTGTCAATGGATCATGCACACCTATACAATTAAAGCAAACACATGCACACACTACCATCAGAAATCCCGAAGGTTGTGAGAATCGCCTCCACCAGTCCCAGCACGTACAGGGCGCTACCGCACACGTTAGCCAGGAAGAACATGATGCCAATGCTGCCGCCGAACTCCGGGCCGAGAGCACGACTGATCATGTCTGTGGATGCAAACACAAGCACACGCAAACACAACAACACAGCTAAGGAAATAAACGACAGGAGGAGTCATGCATGTGTTTATGTTTGCGTGATATGAGGATACAATACGCTCCTCCGGCGTCCAGCGCTCCGTTAGTGGAGATCGCACACACTGACAGAACCGTCATACTGATGATGAAATACGCCACCAGCAGCATCGCTATAGTCTGATACAGACCACACTGACCCACAACAAAACCTGCAAGACAAAACAGCACCGGTTACACCACTGAACACCATCTTAACCCTTATATCACATGTTTGAGTTTCAGAAATACTGGTTAAAGCAATAGTTTGCCCAAATGTGCTGTAAATGTGTTCACCCTCAGGCCATCCGAGATTAGGATGAGTTTCTTCATCAGGTTTGTAGAAATGTGTCTCTGCATCAGTGTCTCAGCAATGGATGCTCTGCAGTGAATGGGTGCCGTCAGAATGAGAGTCTGATAAAAACATCACAATAATCCACACCACTCCAGTCCATCAGTTAACATCTTTAGAAGACAAAAGCTGAAACAAATCCAGCATTAAGACGTTTTTAACTCAAATATGAGTCCATAATCCATAATAACGCTTTCTCAGTGAAAAAGTCCATCTCCTCTCGTCTCTCACATCAAAATCCAGCCACATATTTGTTTAGAGCTGTTTTGTCTTGTAAACTTGATCTGTGCAGATTTCTCTCCTGATTCAGACCAGAACACTTTTTCACTGGAGGAAGAGTTATTATGGATTATGGACTCTATGGTATTTGAGTTAAAAACATCTTAATGCTGGATTTGTTTCATTTTTTGTCTTCTCCAGATGTTAACTGATGGACTGGAGTGGTGTGGATTATTGTGGATTATTGTGATGTTTTTATCAGCTGTTTGGACTCTCATTCTGACGGCACCCATTCACTGCAGAGCATCCATTGCTGAGACACTGATGCAGAGACTCATTTCTACAAATCTGATGAAGAAACTAATTTCGGATGACCTGAGGAGGAGTAAATTTTCAGCACATTTTCATTTTTGGGTGAACTATTCCTTTAACCTAGGATGTCTTTTTTTCCCATTTAGTCACAAACATGCAGACAAAGTTTTGACACTCACATAACAGGCGTTGTGGAATGTGCGTACAAAATTTCTATTACGATTATGCTGTCAATTGGACCTGAAAATGTCATTGGTCAGACAAAAAGACCACTCACACAGGTTGCATTTCGACACACTTCAGCTTTAAAATGGCAGTAAAAGCGTCCTGACTGCAGTTTAAACATAAACCGATGCATCCTCGGCCTCGCTCTCGTGTAGTTCATTCACAGATCAGATGT
>CM041814.1:2637676-2667676 GCA_023376895.1 Aspiorhynchus laticeps
ACAGACAGACAGATAGATAGATAGATAGATAGATAGACAGATAGACAGATAGACAGACAGATAGATAGATAGATAGATAGACAGATAGATAGATAGATAGATAGATAGATAGATAGATAGATAGACAGATAGACAGACAGACAGACAGACAGACAGATAGACAGATAGACAGATAGATAGATAGATAGACAGACAGACAGATAGATAGATAGATAGATAGATAGATAGATAGATAGACAGACAGATAGATAGATAGATAGATAGACAGACAGACAGACAGATAGATAGATAGATAGATAGATAGATAGACAGATAGATAGATAGATAGATAGATAGATAGATAGATAGACAGATAGACAGACAGATAGACAGATAGACAGATAGATAGATAGATAGATAGATAGACAGACAGACAGACAGACAGATAGATAGATAGATAGATAGATAGACAGATAGACAGACAGATAGATAGATAGATAGATAGATAGATAGATAGATAGATAGATAGATAGATAGATAGATAGATAGATAGACAGATAGATAGATAGATAGATAGATAGATAGATAGATAGATAGATAGATAGATAGATAGATAGATAGACAGATAGACAGATACTGTGTTGATGTGAGGGATGGACGCACCGATCCGCAGGAACAGCACCACACTGAACATAGACAGCAGTGTTGGAATCACGACGCCGACGAAGGTGTTGAGTTTGGGCGGCTGTGTAGCGGCGGGTCTCCGCCGGACGGTGGCGGGGCTCCGGGGCTCGTGCTCATCTCTCCGGTGCTCGCCGGACTCGTTGACGCTGGCGGAGAGCCGGTAATGCAGCAGCGGCGTCCGCTCAGACATGTCGCCGTGATTCAGGCTTCCTCTCCGGCTGCGGTCACATGACTGCCTGTGTTTACAGCCGCCTCCAGTCATGTGACAGAGAGCGAGAGCAGCCAATCAGCTGCGGTCTCGAGGATAAGTCACATCTCTGTATGTATATTGAATTATAAAATTACAGCGAAGAGTAAAACATAAAAAGATTATTATTTAAGCGCATCGTACCTGAAAAATAGAGACTACTTTACAATATACGACTCTGTCTGAAAGAATAATCTATTTACACTTTTTCTCAATCGATTTGACACTTTTCTCCAATGAATGCAACTTGTTCTCAAAACAATTAACACAAAATGATCTTAACCAAACAGTTCAACTTTACTGCAAAATGAAGCACTGCAATTTTTTCTAGTAATGCATTTATTAAAAGTAAATATTAACATCAAATCTATAGGTGTGTTCTCTATTGATTATAAAACACATTCAGCTGTAGATGCACAAATATGCAAATGAAAATACGTTTATTGCAAAAATAATAATTGTTATCCAACACCTGCTATCACCCTTGAAAAAAATAAAATAATTGCCCCTTTAAACTTAAAATCTGTTTGTGCCACCTTTAGCAGCAAGAACTGCAAACAAACTTTCTGATAACTACAGATCAGTCTTTTACAGCACAGTGGTGGATATAAATATGACCCGGGACCACAAAACCAGTCATAAGGGTCAATTTTTCAAAATTGGGATTTATACATCATCTGAAAACTGAATAAATAATCTTTCCATTGATGTATGGTTTGTTATGATAGAACAATATTTGGCTGAGATACAACTATTTGTAAATCTGGAATCTGAGGGTGCAAAAAAATCTAAATATTGAGAAAATCACCTTTAAAGTTGTTCAAATGAAGTTCTTAGCATTGCATATTACTAATCAAAAATTAAGTTTTGATATATTTACGATAGGAAATTTACAAAATATCTTCATGAAACATGATCTTTACTTAATATCCTAATGATTTTTGGTATAAAAGCAAAATCAATAATTTTGACCCATACAATGTATTGTTGGCTATTGCTACAAATATACCCCAGAGACTTAAGACTGGTTTTGTGCTCCAGTGTCACATTTATGTACAGTATGTATATACTGTGTGTGTGTGTGTGTGTGTGTGTGTGTGTGTGTGTGTGTGTGTGTGTGTGTGTGTTTCTTCACAGAAATAAAATGTGAATTCTGTGAATTGTGGGGACTTTCCATAGACTTCTATTACTTTTATACTGACTAAACGATATTTTCTATCCCCTAACCCTACAACCCCTTACAGAAAACCTGTGTGCATTCTTACACTTTCAGATAAACATGAATCCCACCGGATCCCACAATGTCAACAATTTCAGGTTTTACTATCCTTGTGGGGACATTTGGTCCTCAATGTATACATGAATTATCCTGAATTATTGATCTTGCCTTTCATTGACATCTGGAAGAGAATTTCATTGCATTGTATCTACACTACATATTTTCTGCACTTGTATCATAGGAGAAAATGTAAGCAGGTTGAATCCATGCTTGAGAAGCTCCTGTCTCAACATCATCTCCACAGACCTCTTCCTCTGTGTCTGCTGATGTTGTTCTGGACCATCACGTCAACAATGATCCGGTTCCATCCAATCATCTTGATTGTCCACCTGAATGATCTCAAACTTCAATTCTGTTATCAGTTTAGGGCCAATCAAAAATACACCATGTTCATTAGTTCATTTGGTTTTGTTTGTTATGTTTGGACAAATGGTACATAAATGTTAGTGATTTGTGTAAAACCTTTTTTCAGATACTTTAAAGTATTGGTTGGTTGTATTAACTATTGTGAAAACATTAGAGAGTTTTGTGCACATTGTTTTGAGAATTTGCATTATTTGTATGAAATGAATGAAAACGTACAATCTGTTTAGGACAATTACAACGTATTCAGATCTCTGTGTGAACTGTTTTGAGAACAGTGACCTGAGCACACACACACTCAAACACACACACACACACACACACACACACACACACACACACACACACACACACACACTCAAACACACACACACACACACACACACACACACACACTCAAACACACACACACACACACACACACACACACACACACACACACTCAAACACACATGTTGTGTTTCCATGGGGACTCTCCATAGGCATAATGGTTTTTATACTGTATTTAATAATATCACATATCTAATAAGGAACTACCTTTGTCCTAAATTTGCTACTACTACTGCTTAGTTAATCTTGCTTCTCTAATGGTTAATAGTATTAAGTTAAGTGTTAATGTAGTACTACCTATTACTTTCTGCATAGTTACTTGTTAACAACGGACCATTATTCTAAAGTGTTACCCTCGGGCTTTGACTCAGTTTTCAGTTTCATAAAACACAACACACAGTTCTCTATGTAACACACACACATCTAACAGTACGTATCTTGATTTCCTTTTTCAAACGCAATCATTTAAAATGCCACACTAATACATCAGTGCTTCACACTAACTCAAACACTCACTTTACTTAACACCAACCAGTCATGGCTTTAGAATAGGCCACAAGTCAAGTTATACAGTTTTTCTCTGTGGCTTTGGTGCATTTCTCAGATCAGAATTTAAATTCTCAATCTGAGGGTACAAAAAACATCAAGATATTGATTAAATCATCTTTAAAGTTGTCCAAATGAAGTTCTTAGCCATGCATATTACTAATCAAAAATTAAGTTTTGATATATTTACGGTAGGTAAATATATTTACGGAATATATCTTCATAATCTTTACTTAATATCCTAATGATTTTTGGCATAAAAGAAAAATTGTTGGCTATTGCTACAAATATACCTGTGCTACTTATGACTGCTTTTGTGCTCCAGGGACACATATTACATTATAACAAAATATTACATATTACAAAATGTCACATATTACAAAATCTTTGTTTTCAAACTCAAGAAAAAAGGTGAAGCATGTTTTGTAGGCTATTCTTGAAAATATTTTTTTAATTTCATTTATTCTAAAATTTGAGAAATCAAATTATTTTAAAGTATATGTTTACTAATGTTAGGATAACCTCCAACTTGTCTTAAATTTGCAAAGAAACAATGTTTAATGAATGTATTGGGTTGTTTCAAATATTAAACAACATAACTCTAAATACATGTGACTACAAAAGGCTTTGACTTTTATAATCTAGCAGTAAATTCACTTTTGACACTCAGTGTTTTAAATGAACACATCTTATGTTTAGATTGACAATATTAAGGTTCAGTAGTGTAAAGTTTGTATTTGTTGTATTACACAAGAGACCTCATGAGCTGGACCGTATACAATCAGACAACATCAACACGTTCCATTTTATTATTAATAAAAAAATAAACATCCAGCTAGCAGTGAACATTCTCAGAACATTTTAACAAGGTTCTGTCAAAGTTATGAACAAATGTTTTTCCAGTAACATTAATAGAATGTTGGTTCAAAGCTATTTGGATTTTCATAATGTTCTCAAAATGCTAGCACAAAAACATTATTTATACATTGGAACATATTTTGTGAAACATTTTACTTTGATGTTCATGTAACATTTTTTAAATGTAACTGCTTGTTTTAGAATGTTCAGAAAATGTTCTAAAGAAACGTTCCCACAATGTTTGAAAAATGATTGAATCAAATGTTTTCAATAACATTCGCATCACCAAGAAAAAATGCTGTTGAAACATTAAAAAAAAAAAGAGTACTTTTAGAGAACATTCAGAAATAATGTGTTCATAACTATATGGGAACATTAGTCAAACCTTCTAAGAACATATTTGTGACCCTGGAGCACAAAACCAGCCATAAGTGAGATTTATACATCATCTGAAAGCTGAATAAATAATCTTTCCATTGATGTATGGTTTGTTATGATAGGACAATATTTGGCTGAGATACAACTATTTGAAAATCTGGAATCTTAGGGTGCAAAAAAATCTAAATATTGAGAAAATCACCTTTAAAGTTGTTCAAATGAAGTTCTTAGCAATGCATATTACTAATCAAAAATTAAGTTTTGATATATTTATGGTAGGAAATTTACAAAATATCTTCATGGAACATGATCTTAATATCCTAATGATTTTTGGCTTTAAAGAAAAATTGATAATTTTGAGCCATACAATGTATTGTTGTCTATTGCTACAAATATACCTGTGTTACTTATGACTGCTTTTGTGCTCCAGGGACATATATTAGAATGTAAGAAAATATCTGAAATGCTTTAAAGAATTGCACTTATGAACCTCCTTATTAATGTCTTAGAATGTATCTTGATTTAAATAAAAGAAGATTTCCATGAATCCAGCCCCTGGTTTTCCATTTCATCAGTAAATCCTTTCTGTTCCACTGTTATTTCCACAAATCAGCTTTTTGCATCGTCTTTAATTTCACTTTAAGCAGATGTTCAGAGGCGTAACTAATGCACTGAGACGGATGGTGTGTGTGTTGTGCACATGTGTGTGAGATCCTTCATCAGGAGCTCCACAGGACCTCGCAGAAGCTTTCTGTAGAAACGCACAGTCTGAGTCAAACTGGACGTTTTCTGACCCTCGCAGCCCTGTTCTGGAGTCAGTGTGGACATCTGTGTGTGGAGACAGAGAGAAGCGTTAATAATACAAATATGTGCCAAGAATATATTAATGTTCTCATTTAGTCATTAAAATGGCATTTCTGAATGTTCTTTCAATGTGTCATGTTTAAAATTCCATTTTATCATCTTAAAAATATTATGGGAATTTTACTTTCTGAAACAAGTGTAACATTTTTATTTATTTTATTTATTTCATATACACTGCTATTCAAAAGTTTGGTATCAGTAAGATTTTTAATGTTTTTTAAAGAAGGTTCTTCTGCTCATCAAAGCTGCATTTATTTGATCAAAAATACAGAAAAAAATGCAACATTGTGAAATATTATTGCAATTTAAAAGAAAAAGTTTTCTATTTTATTATATTTTAAAATGTAATTTATTTCTGTGATCAAAGCTGTATTTTCAGCATAATTACTCCAGTCTTCAGTGTCACATGATCTTCAGAAATCATATGCTGAATATATCTTTACTATCAATTTGTATCAATTTAACACATTCTTGCTGAATAAAAGTATTCATTTAATGACCACAAACATTTGATCACAGAAATAAATTATATTTTTAAGTATATTAAAGTAGAAAAACATTACTTCAAATTACAATAATATTTCACAATATTACTGTATTTTTGATCAAATAAATGCAGCCTTGATGTGCAGAAGAACCTTACATTTACATTTACATTTAATCATTTAGCAGACGCTTTTATCCAAAGCGATGTACAAATGAGGAGAACAATAGAAGCAATCAGACCATCAAGAGAGCAACAGTATACAAGTGTCATGACAAGTCTCAGTTAGTCTAGCACAGTACACGTAGCTAGGATTTTTTTTTTTTTTTTTTTTTTAAATAGAATAGGTAAGTTAGTATTAGTTAGTCAGGTGCTGGCGAAAAAGATGTGTCTTTAGATGTTTTTTGAAAATGGCTAAAGACTCAGCTGTTCGAATTGAGATCGGGAGGTCATTCCTCCAGCTGGGCACAGTCCAGGAAAAGGTCCGTGAGAGTGATTTGGTACCTCTTTGGGATGGCACCACAAGGCGTCGTTCACTTGCAGAACGCAAGCTTCTGGAGGGCACATAAGTTTGAACCAGCGAGTTTAGGTATATTGGTGCAGTGGCAGTTGTGGTCTTGTAGGCAAACATCAGTACCTTGAATTTGATGCGAGCGGCTATTGGTAGCGGCTATTGGTACCTTCTTTAAAAAACATTACAAATCTTACTGATACCAAACTTTTGAACAGGTGTGTGTGTATGTATATATATATATATATATATTTATTTTTTATTTTTTTTACATTTACAGTAATGAGTGGATGAAAATGAAAAATGTAAATGGAGGAAATAAAAATTAAAATAAATACATTAACATGCATTCAATCTTTTCCACAAATATATCTTCCTTAATCAAGGTTGTGTAATCCATTCAAGGGAACAGGATGTTATTATTCATAACCTCTGCAATGAAATCTGATCATCTGCTTTATGATGACTTACCATAGATTCACATTTAGATAAGAAATGCTTAACTTCTGCACTCTTTAGAAAGAATCTCTCCAAAAAGAAATTAGAGCTAGTATGGTTAAGACTGATTTGTGAGGTCTGAATAACATCTTATCTGCATTTATTTAAAGAAAATCTTCTTCCTTCCTCCAGAAGGAGAAACCATGCATGAAGAGCTGGGGTTTGAAAACTTTTTGAATTTGAATATCAGGGTAAATTTAACTTATTTTGTCTTCTGGGAAACTATTTTCTGTCGCCTCTGAAAGGCAGTACTAAATGAAAAAATATGATATTTAAGCAAAAAAAGAAACATCTCCATTCTGTTCAAAAGTTTTCACGCCCCGGCTCTTAATGCATGTTTTTTCCTTCTGGAGCATCAGTGAGTGTTTGAAGCTTCTGTAATAGCTGCGTATGAGTCCCTCAGTCGTCCTCAGTGTGAAAAGATGAATCTCAAAATCATACAGTCACTGTTGGAAAGGGTTCAAATACACAAAAATGACGAAAAACCAACGAATTTGTGGAAGCTGAAGGGTTTTTCTGAAGAACAGCAGCAGTTTAACTGTTCAGGACAAACAAGGGACTCATGAACAACTATCACTAAACTAACAAACCCAGCTGTGGATCATTCAGGTAACAACACAGTGTTAAGAATCAAGGGGATGAAAACATTTGAACAGGGTCGTTTTTATAAATTCGACTATATGTAAACATCTTTTATGTTAAATATCTTTCTCAAGTCAGTACTAAATGATCCCTCTTATTTTTGGTAAAATAATTAACATTGTGCAGATTCTGAAAGGGGGGTGTAAACTTTTGACCTCAACTGTAGCATTCTAAATGAAGATGCAGCACAGACTTTCTAGTGTTTAAAGAACGTTTAGCATTTCTAGAATTGAGGTCGTTTTGTCTCACCTGTCGCTCCAGACGCTCCACGATGAGCAGGTGGTTCTTCACACTGCGTTCCAGCGTCTTCAAGACGTCCGTCTGACAGGAAATGGACGAGCTGTCCTTCACGTTCCCCAGAGAGCGAAGAAGAGCGTCCAGAGAGTCACGTACAAACGCCTGCTTCTGCTGGAACTGATGGGTGTGTGTCTCGAATGAGTAACTTCACACCAAACACAGTCATTGCTGTTAAAATCCAGAATAGATGTGTTCTTGCCAAGCTTTAGCACTTGAACATTATATTCTAATTTAATTTTGAGGGAATGAAGTTGATAGATTACTGCAACAGATCATTAGTTTAGTATAATGTGTTATTTTAGTGTAATTGAGCTACTACTACTTTTTTATTAATAATTTGAATTAGTTTTTATTTTTATGTTTTTTTGTTTTCATTTAAATTTTAGTTAAAGTTTTTGTAATTTTATTGTGTTTTTGTCATTATTATTATTTTTGTTTATATATCTGTATTTTTTTTATTAATTTTTAATTTTGGTTTTAATTTTAATTTTTGGCTTTATTTATTTTAGTGTTAAGTTAAACTAAATAAAAATGAGAAATGTTGCCTTGGCAACTACCTGAAATAAAATAAAATAAAATAAAATAATAAAATGTTTTTTCTACATTTTACTTTATTTCAGTTAATGAAATGTTTTATGTTTCTAGATTTAGTCGAGAGTTAAGTTAATCTAAAAAAGAAAAAATGCTGCCTTGGTAATAAAAAAAAATAATATATATATATATTTTTTACATTTTATTTTATTTCTGTTAGTAAACATGCTTTATGGGTCAGTCTAGCATTAAGTTAATCTAAATAAAAATGAGAAATGTTGCCTTGGTAACTAGCTGAAATAAAATAAAATAAAAATTCTACATTTCAGTTACAGACATTTTTTAAAGAAATGTAGTCTAGTGTTAACTTAATCTAAATTATAAATGAGAAATGTTGCTCTGGCAATAAAATTAAATAATAAAAAGTAGTTTTTTTCCATTTTATTTTATTTCAGTTAATGAAAATGTTAAATGTTTCTAGTTTAGTCTAAAGTTAATCTAAATGAAAATGAAAAATGTTGCCTTGGCAATTAGCAAAAATAAAATAAAATTAAATTAAAAAAACTTAAAATAAATTAAAATAAATAAAATAAGAAATAAAATAAAAAAATTAAAAAAAAATATATATTTTTTTTAATTAAAAATAAAATAAAATAAAATAAAAATAAATAAAATAAAAAATAAATAAAATAAGAAATAAAATCAAATAAAAATTGTATTAAAAAAAAACATAAAATAAGAAATCCAATCAAATCAAATAATATAATGTTTTATTTCAGTCCATGTCAATGTTTCTCTTCTGGTTAGATGAAGGAGCTGTACTCACTGATGTCTGTTTCCACGCTGCCATGTTTATCCAGACACAGGGCTGCAGGACGGCCGCGGGCAGCTGGTCTGAGCAGTGCGTCTGTAACAGCAGGGTTTTACTGTGTGTCTGTACAAGCTTTGATATGTCATGTGTTGAAGCGTGCAGGTGTGCAGGTGTGTACCGTGAGCGGCTCCAGCGCCTCCGTCACATCCATGCGTCTCCTCACCTCGGGGTCACAGATGAAGTCGATGGGTCTGGTTTGACCAAACTGCAGCTGGAGCAGAAGGAGCAGGACACCTGCAGTAGATGATCAACACAGCCACGTTTAGCTCCTCGCTTTATTTAAAACAGTCTTTCTTAACTCAAGATTTAAAAGAAGACAAAACAAGCATTAAACTGAACTAAAAATCAAGATATTTCTTGTTTTAATTCACCTCTTCAAAAACTGCTTTTAGTCTAAGATCCAGTTTTTGAGAAAGTCTTACTTTAAAAGTGTGATTTCTTGAACTGGAAAAGCCATGGAAATTAATAAAAGGGCATTTTATAATGACTACACATTTTTCTAGTTATGCCAAGATGGTAGAAATTAATAAATAACTAAATAAATAATTGAAGAGTATGAAATAATTTTTATTATATTAATCCTTATCCATCACAAACAACTAGAAAAGTTTTCCAGCGTTGTAAATTCATTGGTTATAAAGCAACATGAAAAACATTTAGCTTTAAATCTTCTGTAATAAATGTTATTATTTAAATGGCTATTAAATTTATTGATATTTTTAATATACAGAAACTAGGAGTCTCCATGTCAGTGTTATTTTTGTATTATTTATATACTATAGCTTTTATAAAAATTGATTAGCTTTTATTTTTTAGATTTTTAGTTTTCATTTTCAATTTAATTTATTTTTTTGTAATTTTATGTACTTTTACCATTTTTATATATATATATATATATATATATATATATATATATATATATATATATATATATATATAGCTTTAGTTATTTCTTTTTCAGTTTTAGTTTAGTTTAGTTTAATTGCAATTAATTAAATGAATAAAAATATTTACTTATTTATTGTATTTGTTATGTGTGTTTGACATTTTTATATGGTTTTTAAAAAATATTACTAAGGTTTTATTTCTTTTTATTTTAGTTACAGTTATAGTTCATTTTTATTTTTTATTTATTTATATATATTTTTTTATAGTAATTTTAGTGCTTCAGTTTAAATGTATTTCTGTTAGTTTCCAATGCAATTTTAACTTAGTTTGTTTTTATCTAATAATTATATCTTATTTTATTCAAACTGTATTTCAGTTTAAATATTAAAATACATTTTAAAAACAAAAATATGGCCTTTAAATAAATGCTGTGGACAGTGAAGGACCCCTTTTTTTTGGATGCTAAACCAAAGCTGCACCACTATAAACAAACACATTTTAAATTGATGTTAACGACTACTAAGTGCATGTCCTGGTGCCACCTTAACAATGCAAGCATATTGCAAAGTGCCATCTTCAAGCACACGATAGTCACAGCTCATTTACTCATAGAGTTTCACCAAAACACTCACATCAAGTTATGTGAGCCACATGTGGGTTTGATGGTTGAGAAATTTCATTTTCTCATTCATTGTACAATAACAAACATAATTGCCAAAAACACCAATGCACAGAGTTTGTTTGTTCATGGGAACAGGTTTGTAGAAATGTGTCTCTGCATCAGTGTCTCAGCAATGGATGCTCTGCAGTGAATGGGTGCCGTCAGAATGAGAGTCTGATAAAAACATCACAATAATCCACAGCACTCCAGTCCATCAGTTAACATCTGGAGAAGACAAAAGCTGAGACAAATCCAGCATTAAGACATTTTTAATGTCCATAATCCATAATAACTCTTCCTCAGTGAAAAAGTGCATCTCCTCTCGTCTCTCACATCAAAATCCAGACACATGTTTGTTTAGAGCTGTTTTGTCTTGTAAACGCTGCTTGATCTGATGCAGATTTCTCTCCTGATTCAGACCAGAACACATTTTCACTGGAGGAAGCGTTATTATGGATTATGGACTCATATTTGAGTTAAAAACGTCTTAATGATGGATTTGTTTCAGCTTTTGTCTTCTCCAGATGTTAACTGATGGACTGGAGTGCTGTGGATTATTGTGATGTTTTTATCAGACTCTCATTCTGACGGCACCCATTCACTGCAGAGCATCCATTGCTGAGACACTGATGCAGTGATGCATTTCTACAAATCTGATGAAGAAACAATCTTGAATTGTCTTAGGGTACATTTTCAGCAAATTTGCATTTTAATTTGGTAATTTCACTTAATTTTATAGATTTATTCTCATAGATGTCACATGTAGTGTAAATATCTTGAGGGCAAACAGATCTTCATGCCGTGCGTTTGTACATCCATGAGGAAATAGATAAAGTTTCTAAAAGTTTTCTTGCCTCAACATGTCCTGATATGTTCAACAACCCTTCATTGTTTTACAGCAAGTGAAAAATGTTGCATTCAATAAAGGGCTTTCTTCTCGTAACATACAAATGTTCCTATATTGTCGTCAGTGTGTCACTGCATATGCAAACGCACATAGCCTGCAGAGCACATATTAAGAGCAGAAAACTAATCATGCAAACTATTATTGCACAAAATCTGGGAAAGTTCAAGAAATATATATTATAATGCAGCAAAGAATCCGACGCTCAGTAAAGTCAGAGATTTGCAGGAAAGTGAAAACCAAGGACTTAACCAGCACTGATTCGTCTGGCATCTGCCACATATTTATTAATGTTTTACTGTTGTTAAACATTTGCACATTTTTGTACAATGATATAGAGCAATTACAGCAACCAAAACAGCTCTAGATTCACAAACACAAGTTGTGAAATTTGTACTCGAGTGAATATTTCTCAGTCAGTTTCTATACAGACACACAACTTAAAGTTTTAAATAAATAAATAACCCTATACTGGAGGAGCATTAACAAATTTAGGTTATAAAAATATTGAAAATATTGTCTAGTTTTCTTGTCATGGCTATAAACTTAAAGGTTACATGTAATGTGTTTTAAAAAAAAATTGTTTTATACTCAGTCTAAGGCAGGGGTTTTCAACCTTTTAGGACATGCGCCCCCCCAAGTTGGTCTAATTTCACTCGCGCCCCCCCCCCTTCCTTAAGAAAAATTATTTTTCTTTTGCTCTTTTTGATTAACATTATTTACATAAGAAATGCACGGATCCGTTATACTGATGTATATTTGATATTTACTTTACTGTTTACGTTCACTTGAAACAACCGACTGTGCTTACGAGGATATTCCTCAAGACAGCCACTGGTATTCACCTGCTGTCTCAGAAGGCTATCTGTTTGTGCGCGCAGGCGCGCAGAAACGCTCTGTCACAGCGCGTGAGCGCATATCAAAACTTTCTTGAGGAAGCAGCACTGGCCTGATCGTTAAGATAGTTTTGGGGGGGCTGAAACCCACCTAAAAAGGGTTTAGAACCACCCCTGCCTGGTATAGCGTGCGTAATTATACTGAAACATAAATATATAACCAGTTTACCTGATTCAATGTGATGGCTGAGCCTGTTTCTGAGATAACAACATGCCAATCCGTGGTTGGATTTCTGACATGACTAACCGTAAATCATTTTACACCGTTCTCACTGTCGCCTAACAGCAGGAGTCAGATTGCCCCCTAGCGGATGGCTAAAGATTTGAAAGCTCGTATTCATAAATCTTCAAGTCAATGTCTCTGAATTAATTGATGCTCGCGCCCCCCTTGACAGGTGCTGGCGCCCCCCTGGGGGGGCGCGCCCCACAGGTTGAAAGTGCATTTACATAGAAAAACAATGTAGCGCATTGGAATAGAAAAACGCGTTCTGTGTGAACGGCCCCTGAAAATGTTAAAATGTCCTGTTTTAACGTTGATTTTAATGTTATTTAAAGGTTACAAAAACGTTTCTTACAACATTCTACTTTATTTTCTCCAACAATATAGTTATTTGAACATTTATTTGTACTATTCTAAGAATGATAAAATGTCCAAAAAAAATCAAGTCAGATACAAATATCGTTAACATTTTGAGAATGTTGATATAAAAAATAATTTCTCCTAACATTATGAGAACGTATATCAAATATTCATAAAGTTCTAAGAACGTTTCATAAACGTTAGGGGAGCACGGGGCACAAAGTAACGCGGGGTTAGCTGTAACACACGTAGTTTAAATATTTCCACACATGCTGGCATAACAATATTTACTAGTTACCATATACACATTATATAGAGAAAAAAGTGTGCGAAAATTCAAAAATCTTTTGAAGATATCGCTGAACATTTATTTTACCATAGTAAAATTTAATTTCTGGCTTAAGTAAATTTTTCATCTCAGTTTTTATTATTCATTTAAAATGAGACAAATCTGCTATTATTTTAATCTCCAATCTGTTATTTATCAGTTTAGATAGTTTTTTAATGCTTCGATAACTAGCAGAAGACACTAACCAGTTGTAATTCTGCGTTACAATGTGCCCCACCATTATTAAACTATGCTATTCTATGACATCAGTGATGCAATTTACACTATTTACTTTAATGAATTTTAATGAGAAACTATGAGAAACAGGTGAATAAAGACTGACAGTCAATGTTTCATGTTCAGAAATTATTATTTCAAGACATGTAAAGCATTTTGGCTCATTTATGTTGGCCGTCCCATGCCTGGTTGCAATGTGTTCATTGACAAACTCCAAAATCAGATTATTTTTCATTCTTAAAAAATGCCATTATTTTATTTGGGAGAAAAAAAATATTTTATTGACAAAATATTTTAGTTTGTCTTGTATATATTTTTCTCATGAGATCAGATCATGTTTTAGGCTGTCATACAGTCATGTTACAACATGCCCCTCAGATGTTACTACCACAACAAATTTGACAACTGTTCTGACTCTCGCACACTTTTCAAAACGTTTTCTTCTCTTCTTTGTCCTCCTCAACCCCCTCCTTCATCAACTCTTACTGCTGATGACATTGCAAAATTCTTCATAAATAAAACAAGAACCATCAGCGACCAATTCTCCACACCACAAACTGACAAAAACCACAAATACTCATTCTCTCTCCTCCTTCTCTCCACTCTCGGAGGCAGACATTTCTAATCTTATCCTTTCCAATCATCCTACTACATGCCCGCTGGATCCTATCCCCACTCACCTCGTTCAGACCATTTCTTCTTCAGTTATACCTGCGCTCACCCACATTATCAACACCTCGCTTCACACTGGTACATTTTCCGCAGCATTCAAGCAGGCTCGGGTAACCCCACTGCTTAAGAAACCCTATCTCAATCCAGCACTTTTAGAAAACTACAGACCTGTATCCCTTCTTCCGTTCATTGCAAAGACACTTGAGTGAGTTGTGTTCAACCAACTCTATGTTTCTTGCACAGAACAACCTCCTGGACAACAATCAATCTGGCTTCAAAAGCGGCCACTCAACTGAGACCGCACTGCTCTCGGTTACTGAAGCCCTGAGACTGGCAAGAGTGGCTTCCAAATCCTCAGTACTCATCTTGCTGGATCTGTCCGCTGCTTTTGACACAGTTAACCACCAGATCCTCCTGTCCACCCTCATGAAGATGGTCATCTCAGGAACCGCACTCCAGTGGTTCAAGTCTTACCTCTCAGGTAGGTCATCCAGGGTGTCTTGGAGGGGTGAGGTTTCTAAGTCACAATTTCTTACTACTGGGGTGCCTCAAGGCTCAGTACTTGGACCACTTCTCTTGTCCATCTACATGGCATCTTTAGTCATTCAGAAGCATGGTTTTTCCTATCATTGCTATGTGGATGACACTCAACTCTACTTCTCATTCCAACCAGATGATTCCGACAGTAGCTGCTTGCATTGCAGCCTGTCTGACAGACATTTCTGGCTGGATGAAGGATCATCACCTTCAACTCAACCTTGCTGAGGCAGAACTGCTCGTGGTCTCAGCCAACCCATCACTTCATCACAACATCTCTATACAGCTAGGTTCGTCAACCATAACTCCTTCCAGGACAGCCAGGAACCTTGGAGTTTTGATTGATAATCATTTAAGCTTCACAGACCATATTGCTTCAATGGCCCGGTCCTGCAGATTTGCCTTATACAACATTAGGAAGATTAGACCCTTCCTATCTGAGCAGATCGCATAACTCCTTGTCCAAGCTCTTGTTCTCTCCAGACTGGACTATTGTAATGCTCTCTTGGCGGGCCTTCCTGCATGTACTATCAAGCCTCTGCACCTGATCCAGATCTTCAACGAGCCGAAGAAAGCTCACGTCACGCCTCTCTTCATCAGCTTGCACTGGCTGCCAATAGCCGCTCACATCAAATTCAAGGTACTGATGCTTGCCTACAAGACACCCACTGGCACTGCACCAATATACCTAAACTCGCTAGTTCAGACCTATGCGCCCTCCAGAAGCTTGCGTTCTGCAAGTGAATGATGCCTCGTGGTACCATCACAAAGATGCACAAAATCACTCTCATGGAACATTTCCTGGACTGTTCCAAGCTGGTGGAACGACCTGCCTATCTCAATCCAAGCAGCTGAATCTGTAGCCATTTTCAAAAAACTTCTAAAGACATCTTTTTCGCCGTCACCTGACCAAGTAATACAAGCACTTACCCATTCTATTCTATTCTATTATGATTAATTTATTTAAAAAAACACCATGTTATGTGCACTGTGCTAGACTAACTGAGACTATATATTGTTGCTCTCTCGTTGGTCTGATTGCTTCTACTTTGGAAGTTGCTTTGGGTAAAAGCGTCTGCTAAATGACTAAATGTAAATGTTACAATGTACCCCACCTATGGGGCATGTTGTCACATTTCACTTCCATTTCTTGAGGAGAAATAAAGAAAAACGTATACACTGTAATTATGAAACAAAGTGACATATTTGTTCTAGACAAGTGTGAAATTACTGTGGATAAAAAATTATATTCTGAACCCCATGTGGATTTACACAAACTGACAAAAAGTCAAAAAGTGTTACAATGTGCCCCGCTCTCCCCTACTTTAAGAACATTTTGTTTTAATATTTATGTAACATTGTGCAATTCTGAGTGTGCTACACACAGGTGAGAGGGCTAGACAAACCACCTGTAGAAACACACTCTTTTTCTCTCTATATGCACCAGACACTTTCTAATAAACACTCCATGTTACAAGGACTTAATAAGATAGCACAAATGTTTACTTGTGAATGCATCACAAATCATATTGCACTGCTTCCTCCTTAACCTTAAATACCTCTATTGCACAATATCATGCACAGTTATGTACTTGTATAGTCTGTCTTAGGTTATGTGTATGTATAGTCAACTGTTTATAGTATATGTATAGTTAGTTTTTTTTAACATTATTAATAGGTTCAGAACGTAAACCTACTTGTTTCAGAACATTCAGAGAACATTCAAAAGAAATGTTCCTTTAATATTTGCAAAATGCTAAAATAGAATATTCCCCAAATGTTTTTCTAAAGTTTGCATAACCGAGAAACAATGTTTTAAACCAATAAAAACTGTCTGTTTTGAACGTTCTGAGAACATTCATAAATAGCGTTTTTTAACTGAATTGGAACCTTAGGCAAACGTTTTTAGAACATATAAAACCCAACTACAGTCTGTATCATCACCAAAGTTTAGAAAAAGAAAACCATTATGAAACACAAAGCAATAGTCTAATAATTGAGTGTTTCTGTAGTGTTTTCCCAAACAAATATCATAGACTATTTCTGAACATAATGTTTTAAGCCAGCATACAGAGAAAACAAGCATTAAACGCAGCTGACAGCTGTAGCCCGTGTGACAACTAGCCCCGGTCTGCTGCACAGACGCGTTTAGCTCGCGTTAAAAGAAAAGCGGTTTTACGCAAACTTCGTGTCTGCATTAAATGCGTGATCGCGCTCTTACCCACGCAGTCTGTAGAGTTTGCGCACATGTCTGTCGCCGTCACGCAGTCGTGCGTCATTTGCGTGAGATCCGCTCAAACACACGCTCTGCAGGGATAGTCATTACATCTGCGTTCCCAGCAGAATTCAGGCGTAAAAACGCGCACAAAGGAACGTTCCCAGGCATTAATCAGAGCGCGCGCTGTGAAAGACTCTCTTTCTGTCCTGAAACACGGAGCGAGTCACATGACACGACTTCACAACATCGTGGGTTAAACAATCACTTTAGTTTGTCATTTGAAAAAAAAATTTTTTTTTATAATTTTGCATTTATTTTCATTCTGTTTTACTGATAGTGATCTTAATACAATGACATATGTTATTTTTTTATCATTATTGTTTCATTATTTCGTTGATTTTTTTATTTTATATATATATATATATATATATATATATATATATATATATCCTTTTAAAAAATATTTATATATTGTATTTTAGCATTTGTGACATACCTTTTTCACATTTTATTACAGACAGCATGAAAAACAGAAAGGATCCGAAAGGAAAGACGAGGGTCAGAAAGGAACATAAAGGAGATAGAAAGGATGTCCTACGATCAGAGGATGAGAGGAGCAGAATACAGGGAGACAGTTGACAGAGGTCTAAAGGCAAATGCAAGTGGATGCTGCACACTGGTGGTGGTTGAAGAGAGACCCCCCACATGACTGTAAAGCGCTTTGGGTGTACAACCATACACAATAAAGCGCTATATAAATGCCTCATTCATTCATTCATTCAAATGTACGCTTTCTTGCGAGAGCTTGGAATATCCCACGAGCCACTCTGCAAAAACGTATCAGTGGAGATATCACTGGCACAGACCACGCTTTTTTCATTTTTATTGATGAAATTCATTGCAAGGTTTGAGTGTCTTATACAGGGGCCGACTGGCCATTGGGAGAACCGGGACAATTCCCGGTGGCCTGCAGCCAATTTGGCCCGCTACCCTACTTTTATTTGTTGTTGTTTCCTGCAGAATATATAGTAAAGTGATTGTTTCCGAATTCACCATTCAATAATAAAACTCCAATAAATCATGAATCAGCTAGTCTTCTTGGCTGGCAAAGCTCCAGGTGGAGCAGAGAGGCTAAACTGTCCTGTTTATGACTTCAAGTGCAGGTCAGTTACATCTGTAAATAGACAGACTATTGTAGTTTGTCTTAGTTTACTTAGCAAATGTTTGCAGTAGCAGTCAATTGCTGCAAAATCACCAAAATGACAATTACTATTGTAAAGAGTAGGACTTTAGCAGACAAATATTCACATGGTTTTATAACAGGTTTAGAGGGAGCTACGGCAGACAACAACACAACCCTTACGAAAATGAACCGTGGTTTCACTTAAAATAAAACCAAAAACCATGGTTACTATAGTTAAACCATGGTAATCACAAATTAACAATGGTTTTGCTACACTATATAGCTTCACCATGGTATTTGGAGTAAAACTCTGGTTACAAATGGTAATCAATCTGCCAAAAAAAACATGGTTACTATACTTTTACCATAGGCCTAATAAAACCATGGCTGATTTTCCTTAGGACAAAACTCGTGATAATGCAAAAACATGTTAAGTATTAAGATATTTCTATAAAGGTATATTCAAGATGTAGCTATTATTGTACTAATTTTGAAATTTAGGAAAGATAAAACAATAACACATGGTCCTAATGTAATATTTTTTTCTCAAATGCAATATGTGCAAACAAATTACAATGAGGTGGTTGTTTTGCAACAAGGTGGAGACGTGTTGATGAAAAAGTGACAGGTGCAAGAAAAACACATGAGAGACAGAGAGATGTCAGAGAAAATGAAGAGACTAAAAATTCAAATGGAAGTTCAAGAGATAACCTTTAGTTATTTTGTGCAGCCCCAGCCGAGGGGTTGTTATTGTTACATTTTGTTCATGAAATGTATGTTTTATTGACTAAATTGTTTGAAATTAATGTTTTAATGCAATTCAAATGGATGTTCTAATGTAATTTAAATGCAGTGTTCTTTTACATTATACAATTAAACATAATTAAATGTGTTTTATCAGAATCATCTCTATTTCACTTTGCAGTTTGACTGGCCCATGTTTGCTGATCAGCCGGCCCATTTTACCTGAACACTGCCATCTCAAAAAATGTGGAGCAGCTAATGTTTCAAAACCTGTAGGGCCTGAACAATTTTATTTTATTACATCAATTCAACACAAACATATTAAAAACAATCCTTATTAATCATAAGAACAGTTAAATGTCATACATGGGTTTTTTTTAGTGTTCCATTCGATTAACAAAAAAGTGGCCCAATTTGCCTGATATCACCCTATATATATATATATATATATATGAAGAGATCATTTGCAAAAACAGATAAATCAATTTATCAATTTTCAAAAATCATGTCTCCATCCTTGCACGTATTTCTCCAGGAAACTGAACCCGGCGGAGCAGAATTACGACATCGGAAACCGGGAACTCCTTGCCATCAAATTAGCCCACTGTGATCACAGATCATAAGAATCTCCAGTACCTCCGAGAAGCCAAAAGACTCAACCCTCGTCAAGCACGGTGGGCTTTGTTCTTCACAAGGTTCCAGTTCACAATCACCTACCGACCCGGAAATCGCAACTGCAAGGCTGATGCACTATCCCGCCTCCACTCTCCAGACACCCCAACCGAACCTGAACCCATTCTCCCTCCAGCCCTTATCATCAGCCCGATTCAGTGGAACATCAACCAGGACATCTGTGACGCCTTTTGCACTGAACCTGCTCCGCCGGGCTGCCCAGAAGGGAAGACTTGCGTTCCCGTCTCCCAGCGTCAAACCCTTCTGGGCTCTGGACACCCAGGCAGCCAACGGACCCTCTCGCTCCTCCAGGCTCGGTACTGGTGGCCCAGTATGACCCGGGACATCAACAGGTACGTCCGAAGCTGTTCTGTCTGTGCCATGTCAAACTCCTCATCATCTCCCCATAGGCAAGCTCGTCCCGCTGCCCGTGCCCCGCAGGCACTGGTCCCACATTGGAGTGGATTTCGTCACTGACCTCCCTGCATCGGAGGGTAACACCTGTATCCTTGTAGTGGTTGATCGCTTCTCCGAGGCTGGTAAATTCATCCCCCCTCAAGGGACTACCTACTGCACTTGAAACAGCCGGATGTCTATTCCCTCAGGTGTTCCGAAACTATGGCCTCCCGGAGCAGACCATGGACCTCAGTTTATCTCCTGAGTCTGGAAGGCCCTTTTCCGCTTGCTGGGGGTTATGGTGAGCTTGTCCTCGGGGTACCATCCACCGACAAATGGCCAGACAGAACGCAGGATCCAAGAGCGCAGACGTTACCTCCGGTCATACTGCCACGACGATCAGCACAGCTGGAGCCACTACCTCCCATGGGCCAAGTATGCACAAAACTCCCTCCGTCAGAATACCACCGGTAGACCCCTTTCCAGTGCATACTCTGCTACCAACTCTCTTCCCCTGGACGGGAGAGCCCTCGGAGGTTCCAACTGTGGACTACTGGTTCCGAGAGAGTGTGGGACTCGGCTCACGTCCATCTCCAGCGAGCAGTGCGGAGGCATAAGATCTACGCAGATGCCCGACGCACCACTACTCCCCGGTATCAGCCAGGAGACCTGGTCTGGCTGTCCACCCGGGATCTGCGCCTCCGCCTGCCCAGCAAGAAGCTGAGTCCCCGCTATATTGGTCCGTTCCAAATACAGAGGCAGATCAACGAAGTCACCTACCTTCTTCAGCTTCCACCCAGGTACCGAATTCACCCCTCATTCCACCTCTCACTCCTCAAACCTTGTTCTTCCTCCTCCTCAGAATCCACCGAGCCGGACGCACCCCCTCCTACAGAGATTCTGGACCAGCCCTCTGTGTACCAAGTGAGGGACATCTTGGACTCGTGGCGACGGGGTGGCCGGTTACAATATCTAATCGACTGGGAAGGATATGGACTGGAGGAAAGGTCCTGGGTGGCCCGCGATGATGTACTGGACCCTTCACTGCTGGAAGAATTCCATCGCAACCATTCAGACCGTCCCGCACCCCGAGGTCGCCCTCGTCGCCGCATGGGGGTAATGTCAGGGAAACACCACAGTCACTTCCGTCACCACAGTTATCAGCACCCACGATCACCAGATCCCAATCACCTTTATTGATTATTGATTCCCCGCACCTGCCACAGCTCATCAAGCTCCCCCTTATCAAGGTTCACTCCACACACTCTCCTCGTCCGGTCTACCGTTCACTACCCCAAACAGTACCTGACTCATGAATGCTACTAACCTGTGTGTACTTGCCTTCCAGTTTCCCTCGTTCCTCCAGCGACGCTCCCGTTTGTCATCCGACACACTGCTCTGGCTCATCTACAAGGAAATAGACTCTCAGTATCTTGCAAGACGTACAAAGGACTATCTTTAGTATTTCTACTCCCCTGCCATTTCTCTCATCGATCACTATCACTCCTGTTATTCAATAAACCTGCTTGTTTCTCACTTGCCTGTTTGCGTCTGGCCCGTTTTGTGACGCATGTTGTTTGGGAGGGTTTCAAGAAATTCTCCTAGCTCATCCGAAAACAATCTCCAGCATATTCAGTTATCAGACACATGGGACTGGCTTTTATGGTCAGATGAAACTAAATGAGCTTTTTAGCAGCAAACACTAAAGAGTGAACACAGGGATAAAAAGTACCCCATGTGTACAATGAAATATACTGCTGTATTTTTTATGTTGTGGGCCTATATTTCTGCTGGAGGTCCTAGACATCTTGTTTAGACACATGGCATCATGGATTCTATTAAATACCAACATATAAAAAATCATTAAGTGACTGACTCTGTTAGAAATCTTATAATGGGACATGTTTGGATCTTCCAACCGGACAATAATCTAAACCTCAAAAACAACACAAAAATGGGTCACTGGGCACAAAACCAAGCTTCTGCTGGCCATTCCAGTCCTCTGACCTGAACCCTGTAGAACATGAGTGAGGTGAACTGAAGAGAAGAAGCTGTGAATCTGAAGGATCTGGAGAGATTCTGGATGAATCTGAAGGATCTGGAGAGATTCTGGATGAATCTGAAGGATCTGGAGAGATTCTGGATGAATCTGAAGGATCTGGAGAGATTCTGGATGAATCTGAAGGATCTGGAGAGATTCTGGATGAAGGAATGATCTCTGATCTCTTGTCAGGTGTCTCTATGCAAAATTTTTGTTGTATATACTGTATAGCAGATTTTTTCATGTCATTACATTTCATTATATTATTTTTAACATTCCATTTTATCTGTCAATATTTATAACTAAATAATCAGTATTTTAAAATGTCATTGATTTTTTTCTTTAATAATTTATTATTATAAAATACTTATTGAATAAACCATTTAATAATTATTTCATTAATCATTACTTTATTACAATTCATTCAGATAAATACCTTAGATAAATACAGTATTTCATGTCATGATATTTCATGTTATTATTTTTATTGTTCTGATTTATTTGCTGCAGTATTTATAACGAAATAATTGGTATTTTAAAAACTAATTGATTTTTTTCTTAAGTAGCTTCTTATAATATTAAAATTATAACATTTATATAATATTAAAATGAAAATTGTAATTTATGAAAATTATTAAACATTATTATTATAAAATATAAATTATTTAAATTGCAATCCATTAATTGAGCTTAATTAAATTAATTAATTAATTTATTACGCTTCATTCAGGGTTCCTGTAATAGAATATATATACAGCATATATTTGAATATTAATATAATATAATATCACACACGTGATATTTTTATATACTATCAGATGTCATTTCATTATATTATTTTTAATATTTTATTTCATTTGTTGATCTGCATTTATGACTAATGATTATAATAACTTATAATTATTAATATTAATAAATAATTTGTATTTTATAATTTAATTGATTTTTTTCTTAAATTGTTTATTATAATATTAAAATTTAAAGTAAATTATTAAAAAAATGTTATAATAATAATACTATTATAAAATTATTAAAATTGTGAAGCAAACATTATCATGATAATAAATAAAAGAGCAAAAACACTCTCTTTGTGTCTCTCTCTAAGTGTGTCTGTTTCTGGGGTGCAGGGCTCGTCACCATGGCAACCACAAGCAGTGGAGAGGCTAATAAAGGAAGCGTCTCTCTCTCTCTGTCGCTCTCTCTCTCTCTCTCTCTCTCTGTTCCTTTCACAGTAAACCAGCAGCACTGAAGGATTTTGGGATGCGTGTCGTCTTTACTCATGAAACGAGGGAATTCTGGGACTTCAGAGGGAGTCTGGTCGTGACCGACGGATGGTTTGCAGATGTTTTGTGGATCTGAGCTCGCTGTGAATTATCAGTTGTAGTGTGTGTGTGTGTGTGTGTGTGAATGATGACACACGTCACAGACGAGGAGACACGCGTCTGTCCATCATGTGCTCGTGATTTTGACGTTCCTCTTATTCTGCCCTGCTCTCACACTCTCTGCGGCCGCTGTGTGACCGGAGGGGCGGGGCCTGATCACCGCGGGGGCGGAGTCAGGGGCGGAGCCTCCTCCTCTCATCCAATCGTTCTCTGTCCGAACTGTCGTCATGGCGTTGAGCTGCCCTGCTTTGACTGGTCATCTGCTCTGACCTGTCTGCCCTTTGACCACACAGTGACCTTTGACCCTACAGAGAGAGGGAAGCGTGAGGAACAGAGATGGGAGACGGGTGAGTGCAGAAATACTGCATACTATTTGTTAAAAACAGCATGAGGAGCAGTGTGCTATATACATCACTGCAATGAATTGAGACATGGATGATATCATCACATATTTGAAAATATTACTTATTCTAAATAACATGAAGTGCATTTGTAAAAATGATTTATTTTTATTTAATTAAAATTAATTATTATTTAATAGTATTTATATATATTATTATATTAATTTATATATATATATATATATATATATTATACATTTTAATATATAATTTTATATAAAAAAATAATTATATTTTATTTATTCATATATATTATTTGAATATACCAAATAATATTAGTTGTTAAATTAAATTATATTTATTACTATTATTCTTTTATTTATTATTATTATTATTATGTAACAATGAATATTGCTGTCTTATATTCTTGTTGCATACTGTGTAGTATATAATACATACTGCTTACTATTTATCAAAAATAGCATATGAAACAATGTGCAGTAAATGTGACAATAAACATTTCTACATTATTGTTACAATATTGCTACAAAGAATTAAGACACATAACACTGTACCATAAATAAATATTAAATCTTGCTTTCATAACTAAAATTAGATTGAATTAACGGCATTTGCACTTGTAAAAATAATTTAATTTCTACTTATATTTTTACTATTATTATTGATTAAATATGATTAATTAAATACAAACTAAGATTAAATAAAACCTGATTGGATGAATTGCATGTGAAGCACTTGCAAAAACTATTTATTTTTGTTTCTATATTATTTTTCTGTATTGTTTTTATTATTTTCTAAATTATTATTATTATTTACTATTATTATTATTTTGATAATTATTATCCTTTATTATTATTATTGTAATTGTTATTATTGTTTAAATTATTATTATTATCTTTTTATTAACATTTTATTATTATTTATTATTATTATTTTGATTATTAGTAGTATTAGTATTATATGTAACTGTATATTGAATGTTGGTGTCTTTTATGATATTGCTGCTGTTGCCACTTCATACTGTGCCTAAAAACACTCTTAAATATAGTAAAAACACTGTTAACCATAGTAAAAACACTGTTAAC
This sequence comes from Aspiorhynchus laticeps, assembly GCA_023376895.1. Classification (NCBI taxonomy): domain Eukaryota; kingdom Metazoa; phylum Chordata; class Actinopteri; order Cypriniformes; family Cyprinidae; genus Aspiorhynchus; species Aspiorhynchus laticeps. The sequence goes on from CM041814.1 coordinate 2,662,825, forward strand.
CATAGTAAAAACACTCTCAACCATAGTAGAAACACTCTTAACCATAGTAGAAACACTCTCAACCATAGTAAAAACACTCTTAACCATAGTGAAAACACTGTTAACCATAGTAGAAACACTCTCAACCATAGTAGAAACACTCTTAACCATAGTAAAAACACTGTTAACCATAGTAGAAACACTCTCAACCATAGTAGAAACACTCTTAACCATAGTAGAAACACTCTAAACCATAGTAAAAACACTCTTAACCATAGTAGAAACACTCTTAACCATAGTAAAAACACTCTAAACCATAGTAGAAACACTCTTAATCATAGTAAAAACACTCTTAACCATAGTAAAAACACTCTAAACCATAGTAAAAACACTCTTAACCATAGTAGAAACACTCTTAACCATAGTAGAAACACACTCTTAACCATAGTAGAAACACTCTTAACCATAGTAGAAACACTCTTAACCATAGTAGAAACACACTCTTAACCATAGTAGAAACACTCTTAACCATAGTAGAAACACACTCTTAACCATAGTAGAAACACTCTTAACCATAGTAGAAACACTCTTAACCATAGTAAAAACACTCTTAACCATAGTAAAAACACTCTTAACCATAGTAGAAACACTCTAAACCATAGTAAAAACACTTTTAACCATAGTAGAAACACTCTTAACCATAGTAGAAACACTCTTAACCATAGTAGAAACACACTCTTAACCATAGTAGAAACACTCTTAACCATAGTAGAAACACACTCTTAACCATAGTAGAAACACTCTTAACCATAGTAGAAACACACTCTTAACCATAGTAAAAACACACTCTTAACCATAGTAAAAACACACTCTTAACCATAGTAAAAACACTCTTAACCATAGTAAAAACACTCTTAACCATAGTAAAAACACTCTTAACCATAGTAAAAACACTCGTAACCATAGTAAAAACACTCGTAACCATAGTAAAAACACTCGTAAGCAGAGTAAAAACACTCTTAACCAGAGTAAAAACACTCATAACCATAGTAAAAACACCCTTAACCATAGTAAAAACACCCTTAACCATAGTAAAAACACCCTTAGCCATAGTAAAAACACCGTTAACCATAGTAAAAACACTCTTAACCAGAGTAAAAACACTCTTAACTATAGTAAAAACACTCTTAACCATAGTAAAAACACTCGTAACCATAGTAAAAACACTGTTAACCAGAGTAAAAACACTGTTAACCAGAGTAAAAACACTCTCAACCAGAGTAAAAACACTCTCAACTATAGTAAAAACACTCTTAACCATAGTAAAAACACTCTTAACTATAGTAAAAACACTCTTAACCATAGTAAAAACACTCTTAACCATCTTAACTATAGTAAAAACACTCTTAACTATAGTAAAAACACTCTTAACCATAGTAAAAACACTCTTAACCATAGTAAAAACACTCTTAACCATAGTAAAAACACTTAACTATAGTAAAAACACTCTTAACTATAGTAAAAACACTCTTAACCATAGTAAAAACACTCTTAACTAAGTAAAAACACTCTTAACTAAATAAAAACACTCTAAACCATAGTAAAAACACTCTTAACTATAGTAAAAACACTCTTAACTATAGTAAAAACACTCTTAACCATAGTAAAAACACTCTTAACCATAGTAAAAACACTCTTAACCATAGTAAAAACACTCTTAACCATAGTAAAAACACTCTTAACCATAGTAAAAACACTCTTAACCATAGTAAAAACACTCTTAACTATAGTAAAAACACTCTTAACTAAGTAAAAACACTCTAAACCATAGTAAAAACACTTAACTATAGTAAAAACACTCTTAACTATAGTAAAAACACTCTAAACCATAGTAAAAACACTCTTATCTATAGTAAAAACACTCTTAACTAAGTAAAAACACTCTTAACTAAGTAAAAACACTCTAAACCATAGTAAAAACACTCTTAACTATAGTAAAAACACTCTTAACTAAGTAAAAACACTCTTAACTATAGTAAAAACACTCTTAACTAAGTAAAAACACTCTTAACCATAGTAAAAACACTCTTAACTAAGTAAAAACACTCTTAACCATAGTAAAAACACTTAACTATAGTAAAAACACTCTTAACTATAGTAAAAACACTCTTAACCATAGTAAAAACACTTTTAACCATAGTAAAAACACTCTTAACCATAGTAAAAACACTCTTAACTATAGTAAAAACACTGTAACACATGGAATTATTCCCTCAATCTATATCCTTACACATTTAGTAAACATAAGTGTATTTAAATCAGTTTTTTTTTGTTCTTTCTCATTTTATTTTCTATTTCATGGCGGTCTCCGTCCTGTAGATGGCAGTGTGGATCTTTCTGAAGAGGAAATGGAAAAATCAGTTTCAGGTGAGATGCTCAGAAAGGAACACTAGCATACTACATACTGCACACTACACACTGCAGTACATACTGCACACTACACACTCGTATTTGACAAAATAGCATGTGCACAATTTGGATAATCTGCGCAAATAATAATCAATAAGGAGATACAGAACATGCACACAATATCTAGCATGCAATCCAAAAGTGTGTTTTATATATATATATATATAATCTGTAACTCTCTTCTGAAGGTCTGCTCTTCACCCTCGATTCGTCCTGCTCTGATTCGTCACTTCACCTCTCAAGCTCCGCCCTCGCCGTCACCTTCACAGGTCACATGATCTCATCACATGACCGCAGCGATCAGGACACCTGTCCGCTTCCTCAGGTGTGCGGCAGTGTGAGCGTCTCCAGAGGACAGTATTACTGGGAGGTGGACGTCTGCAACAGCGCCATCTACAGGATCGGTGAGAGAACAGCAGCTTTCAGTGATCATGATTGATGTGCTGCTGATGCATATATGAAGATATTTCAATAAATAACATAATAAGAGCTCTCAGGTGAGGAAATGTAGAGCAGGTATCTCAAAGTGTGAGCTAAAAAAATCAGAAGTGTTAAAACATTGAATTATAGTTAACTTCAACTAAAACTGAAACTTAAAAAACACTTTAAAAATGTATACTTAATATTAAAAATAACTGAAATAAAATATATAAAAATATATATATATAAATATATCTACTAGCTTGATTTATTTAACTTGAAGTACTAAAATAACAAAAAATAATAAAATTTATATATATATATATATATATATATATATATATATATATATAAACATAATTAAAAAAAATAAAATTAAAAGAGAAAAACACAACACCATGACTAAAACTTTAACTAAAATTAAAATGGAAAATATAAAAATAAAAACTAATTCAAACTATTAATAAAAACTATAACAGTACTGTATTGTGGGATTACAATAACACCAATTTCAATCATTACATTTATTGCTTAGACAAAATTATTCTATAATTTATTTTATTTAGAGTAATGAAAATGGTTTTATAAATTAAAAAATAAATAAATAAAACCTAAACTTATTTTATTTCAGATGGTTGCCAAGGCAACATTTCTCATTTTTGTTTAGTTTAAGTACTAAAACATCTAAATAAACAAAAAACTAAAACGTAATAATTATATAGATATACTTAAATAATAATAATAATAATAATAATGACAAAAACACACAACAAATTTACTAAAACTTTAAATAAAATCATAATTAAATATAAAATCTAATTCAAAATAATAATACTAAAAAATGTTGTACAAAGTTAATTAATATTATGATTTATGTAACTCAAAATTTCGTGTAGATTAATAATTTCTTCAGAAACAGTAAAGTCCTCTCTTCGGTCTCTTCCTCAGGAGTGATTTCATCATGTGATGGGCGTGGCTGGTGGTTGGAGAGGCGTGGCTCTGTGTTTCACACTGTGTTTGACGGACAGCATGAGCTCCTCCCCTCTGTTCCTCCTCAGCTGAAGACAGTGGGCGTGTTTCTAAATGTGGGCGGAGCTTCGATAACCTTCCACAATCCGGTAACTCAAGAGTTTCTCGCTGCAATCCCCGCCCACTTCAGTGCCCCCCTCCGTCCTGCTCTTCAATTGGGCCAGGGAAGACTCAAGCTCCGCCCCGGTCTGCCGCCGCCCAATCACGTCTTCCTCAGCCACAGCTCTGCCTATCACGGTCCAGGAGGGGCAGGAGGCGGGCGCTGGAGGCGGGACGTTGCGTTTGGGTCGGTGAGGGCCGTGATTCAGAAGTTTGAGGAGATTTCGTCTGAGATTTTGGACTCGGATTCGGGTCTCGTCTCCAGCATCAGCTCACTGTCTGAGACCAATAAGAGTACAGAACGGCTCCGTACCAAAACCTAGCGCACTTTCTACCCAGGCAGCACCCTAGATAGAAAGTAACATTATGCTGCCCTCTGAGATCTACGGAGCCCCTGAAGGGACATGGTGGTGGAAGAAAATCAGGGTGGGAGGAAAAAATATTTTTCAAATGTTTTGCATTCTCCCGCAAATATATTTGCGTTCTCTCGCAAAACCAGTTGAGTTCGGACAAACACTTCCTGTTTATTGTACAGCTTGCAGTGGTTCATGAAACGCTTAATGCAGCTTAATGAAGATGATAAAAACAACAAATATGCTATATTATGTATTAAAAATATGTACTGTTTACATGCAAGCAGATGACCACAAAATATGAGCTGAATTGCACGATAAGCGTTTTCTCCCCCATAGAAAAGCGCGCTTAACGTGGCTTAATATATATATATATATAAACAAAGTGATAAAAAGCCCATATTTTACATTTTACTAAAAATATACTCTATGTACAGAAAAGCAACGTACTAGAGTTTTTTAATAATGTTTTGTCTGCGGGGGAGAAAACACATGAAACTGCG
>CM041814.1:2672676-2687676 GCA_023376895.1 Aspiorhynchus laticeps
TGACGCTGTGTGTGTGTCGTAATGATGATGTCTGGACGTGATAAACACTCGGTGTGCATTGGGACAGGATGTGTGTGTTTACTGTTTCCCGACAGTTTTTCAAACATTCATCAGATAGAGAGCCGCGGTGACCTACCATCATCAGGACCAGGACTCCCGTCATCCACAGACACAGAGAAGAAGATTTACAGATGTGCTGATGTAGAAGCCTCTGCAAAACAGATACATGTTAGAAAGACAACATACTGTACACACAAATAAAGCAATGAAACAGACTAATAGTCTCAATGTCGTCAGGTGGATTCAAGACACTGCATTGTTTTTATGCACTGGTCACTTTTGACATTTGGCTTTTCATAACATGTTTCAAACTAGTGGAAAGAAAACATCACAAGAAAACTTCTAACTGTTTATTTTATTGCACTTTATCTATATGCACCTGTAGATTTCAATTACAGTGCATGTCTTTAAAGGTTTTTCTCAATTTATGCAGCACTTACATACACCAAAACTTAGAGTTTTACTCCTATCTATATTCTGAAGGTTTTTATAGAGGGGTTTGTCCATATATCATTCAAGCGTTTTATTATTGCACTTTATGTGCGTCTGTAGATTTTTATTACAATACGTACATAAATGCTGTTTTCTCAAAATGAGTTTGTTTCTCCATTTAAGCAGCACTTACATACACCAAATCTTAGAGTTTTATTCCTCTCTATATTCTGAAGGCTTTTATAGAAGGGTTTGTTTGTATGCCATTCACATGTTTTTTTTTATTGCACTTTATATATTTATGTATATAGATTTCAATTATAATACATATCTTTAAAGGCCATTTTCTCAAAATGAGTTTCTTCCTCCACTTCAGCAGCACTTACATACACCGAATCTTAGAGTTTTATTCCTCTCTATATTCTGAAGGCTTTTATAGAAAGGTTTGTTAATATACAATTCGCTTTTTTTTATTCCTTTACATTTTATTCCTAAAAACATGGTGATTTTTTTCCCTGTCTGTTGACAGTATTTCCTGATTTGTAGAGTGATAAAAAGAGAAATCCAAAATTCCTTCTATAAAAACATTTAACTCTAATATGTCAACAAAATCAAACAAGAATCTTGAACCTGGCTTTATCCAGTGTTCAGGAAAAATGTCATATTTATACAGTAATGCCTCATTTTCATATTTAAACATAATATTTCTAAAAACTACTTAAAAAATGTTTGCAATACTTAATGTAATCAGTCGACTGGGTAATTATGGTGAAATCTATTAGTTACATTTTTTAACCTATTTAGCTGGGGTGTCTGACAAAACATTTTACAGTGTATATTCATATATGGTACTGAAAGGTGGCCCAAAAATGTATATTTTATTGAAATTCAATGGTACTTTGATAAATACCATGGTACACATTCAAAAAGGGCACTTCAAAACATATAAAGGCATTACCAAAATATACTAAACATTTTAATGTATATAATTGTCCTTTGAGATATACCATGTTACTGACTGATTGCATTATATTCACAAAAATAATATGGTTAAAATCAAATAAAACAAGGTAAATGAATGGCAATACCACAGTATGTTTGTATGGTTATGGTATTGTCTGTGCAAATGTATTACCTGAAATCTTTTGTCTAAGAAAAGACAGAATCTTCAAATGGAAGTAGATTTAATGTAAATGCCTCTGCAAAACAAATACATACTGAAAAAAACAAATACACAAATAAAGTAATGAAGCTTACACAGATAATTCAATGTAGTCAAGTGGAGTCAGACATATTAAATAATATTTTTTACTTTTACACATGACAAAACAAGTTATGTGTATATTCCTACTATAGTACTGTGGTTCAAAATGGTATATTTTATGGAGATGCAATGGAAAAAAAGGTACTTTAAAGTATATAAAGGTATTACTATGTATTAAAATACTAAATGTTTTAATGTATATCACTGTCCTTTGATATATACTGCATATAGACTACCAAGATACTGACTTATGTTGTATTCACTAAAAAATGTCATGGTTAAAACCAATTAAAACATGGTAAAATAAATGGCAATACCACGATATATATGGCTATGATGTTTCAGTTTCATCAAACATTTAATCAAATCAAAACAACTTGAATCAAGTGAGAATTATTAGATGCAATTATACTGACATAGCTATATAAACATATCGTCGTCTGTGCAATCATCAAGTTTTGCCTATAAGAAAAGACAGAAACTCTTATATCAGAATACACACACACCACTTCTCTCATTATAAGACGAGGTTCCTGTCGGTTTCTCCTCGTGAATGCGTCCATAATATCTTCTGTTATCACCTCATGATGAACTGCAAAGAGCTCATGATCGATTGATGATCGATTCCCATTCTCGACGGATGCGCAGGTGTGAAGCACCCTCAGCGTGAAAATAACACACCTCACACACACGCTCGAGCACCTCGTGTGTACCTGTGAACTCACTTCGGAAACGCTAATACACACACTGACCATCTGCTGTGTATATTGTGATGTTTAGTTCTGTCTCACATGTCTGTTAACGGAGCATAATGAGAATATAACACATAGCGACCGTGAGAAACTTAGGCCTATTGAATGCATTATACATCAATTGTAAAAATGAAATAATAAAATAAAAAAATAAATAAAATATGATAGTAAAATTGCATAAAATTATTAAGTTTCATTTTTTTGTTATTGAATTAAATATGTATAATCGTTTAATATAGCTTAAATAAAATGCATTATATAAATATATACAACTTAAACTAAAATAATTATAATAAATAATAGAGAAAATAATAATTAAAAAAATCTAATGTATTAATAAAAATTAAATAAAACATTAAACAAATGTATAATTAAATTAAACAAATTATAATCGTTTAATATAGCCTAAATAAAATGTATTCTATAAATGCACAAAAATTCAATTATAATAGTTATAAATTAAAGTAAATAATAAAACAATAAATAAAACAATAATAATTTTAAGGCGAATATAATAGTAATACAATTAAAGAAAATAAGACAAAATTATATTTAAGTTATAGCTTATATATAAGTTTTTGTTATTGAATTTAAAATGTATAATTGTGTAATACAGCCTAAATGTATTAAATAAAAATATACAATTTCGTAAAAATATAATTTTGCTAATTAAATATATATATATATATATATATATATATATATATATATATAAAATTTGCTAAATTATATTTTTGTAATTATATATGTGTAATTTAACGATAGCGAGTTATTTATTAGAGACTCTTATTATTTAAGAAAACCGAACATTCCGAAACTTCTTCAATCGAGCGTTTTACGCAAATCCATCGCGCGCGCATCAAAATACTCGCCTCGCGAAGACAAAGGCGCGCTCGCGCACATCTGTGGGTTCGTGTAGCTCTGTTTATCTCTAATCTCAGAAGTGAAAAGAGAACAAGCTGAATCTTTCTGCCTTGTGTTCCCTGCATGGCGTTTATTGCGCGTCTTTCTCATGTAGAGCGTCTTCTATAGCCGCGTTTAACATCTGCATGGCGGGAAGGCCGCGGGGCACCGCGAGGTTTCCGGATCACCGATATATGACCCGCTTTATTATTTTGTTATTTTATTATTACATTAGCCTATTCGCCATCATTTAGAGCCTTTCAAATCCCGCGGAGGGGAAATGACCCCATAAGAGGTCTTCAACAAACCAGCGTGATTTACAGTACACATTATTATTATTAATTATTATGACTCTCTTTAAATTTAAAGGGAAAGTGTCAAGATTTATATCCGATTGACGTCATCCTGATACAAGGAACGTTCTGGCAAAGTTATGAGCAAACGTTCTTCCATAAAACGTTTAATAATGTTCTAAAAATATTAGCACAAAAACATCATTTGTGGAACGTTTTATTTCAGAAACGTTTCAGTTGGACGTTCGTCTAACGTTTTTTTAAATGTTACTATAACGTTCAGAGAACATTCAAATGTAGCCTTATGTTGTAACTGTAAAATGTAACATTCCCTTAATGTTCGAAAAACCAAAAACAAACATTTTCAGAACATTCTAAAAAACCTGGATGTTTTTAACGTTCATAGAACATTCAAAAATAACGTTTTCATAACTTAAAGGGAAGTAACATTCAAATCATAAAATGCAATGTTTCTGTAACGTTCAAATAACCAAAAGAACAATTTTAAACACGTTACGAGAACATTCAGAAATAACGTTTTCATAACGTAACAACAACATTAGCAAAACGTTCTACATATTTATGTTAGCTGGGAAAGTTTCGCCTTTCATCAAAATGGAAAAGACATATAAAACAACAATGATATGAAAGGAAATCAATTAACAAATAAAAGCATTGATGTTTTTAACTTCAAACATCAAACCTGAACGAGTTTAGTCTCATACAAGTGTTGGTCCCCATTAAAGCCTGGATTTCCAGCTTTAGTTTGGCTTCCCTGAAGACGTAGTGAGGGAAATATAATTGCTTTTGCTTCCTCATTGTTCTTCTCAAAGAAAGGCCCTGGTTCTTCTCAGGGTGCATTCAGTGAGTTACTTGTGTAGGAAGTCTTGAGAAATAAAGACTCCCCACTCAGCCTTTGATTCAAGCAGGGGGCTGATGGATGCTGAAGCACATTAAAATGTGAATCATGGAGCTGCGAGGCCCAAACCAGAGAACTAGAGACAAAACAACAATCCAGCTCTCAGTGCTGGCTGGATGACCGTCTCTGAACATGTGTATAAATACAGTTAAAATTACACTTTTCAAAATAAAGAGTGCTCTATTGTTCTTCAGGTTCAGCAGTATGAGCTGCTGGACGGTTATTTGGAGGCTAAAAAGTTTAAATGTTACATTATAGGCCATTTAGAATTATGTTTTGCCTTGAGAGCTCTTTTTTTAACTATCAAAACTTCTTTGTGGATCTTAAATGTTTTATAGTTTATCAAACTAATTTGGGTTCTAATCTTTTGATCAGATTGCCTGTTTGATGCATCCATCTTTAACCTCAAAATTAAGAATTACAGAATTTATAATAATAAAAAATGATATGAAATCATCCAATTTAACTTTTTTAGAATAAATGTATATTATTATGTATTATTTTAATTGATTTTGTTTCCCAACAGAAGGCTTGTGGTGAATATTTATTTGAAAAAAGTGCAAAAAGCTCAAAATGAAATGTATTGCAAACATTGTACTCTTGTTATAAAAAGCAAATTAAATATTAATTATTTTTAATTATTTTAATTGATTTTGTTTCCCAACAGGCTTGTGGTGAATATTTACTTGGAAAAAAAGGGCAAAAAGTAAAAAAATAAATGTATTGCAAACATTGTAATCTTGTTATAAAAGGCAAATGAAATATTATTTTTAATTTTTAATTATTTTAATTGATTTTGTTTCCCAACATGCTTGTGGTGAATATTTACTTGGAAAAAAAGGGCAAAAAGTAAAAAAATAAATGTATTGCAAACATTGTAATCTTGTTATAAAAGGCAAATTAAATATTATTTTTAATTTTTAATTATTTTAATTGATTTTGTTTCCCAACAGGCTTGTGGTGAATATTTACTAGGGAAAAAAAAGGCAAAAAGTAAAAAATAAAATGCATTGCAAACATTGTACTCTTGTTATAAAAAGCAAATTAAATATTAATTATTTTAATTGATTTTGTTTCCCAACAGGCTTGTGGTGAATATTTACTTGGGGGAAAAAAAGGCAAAAAGTAAAAAATAAAAATGCATTGCAAACATTGTACTCTTGTTATAAAAAGCTAATTAAATAAACATAAACATTTGGTTAAAAACAAAAGCATTAGTCTACAACTATATATTTATCCTTATCGATGATCATCTTGACTCAATTATAATTTTTTCATGGATTGATTGGACGCCAGCCAGAGAATAAAAGAGCGCTGTGTAAAGTGATTCAGATCATTCATAAGTGTATTAAACGCTTATTCGCAGGTGAAGTTTTTGGGGCTCTGAGGATCCGCCCCCTCCTCCTCCTCCTCCTCCTCCTCCTCCTCCTCCTCACAAACACCGGATAAAACCGGGAGGCGCGCGACACGACTCTGTATAAGACACCGCGCGCAGGACGACTCGTATTAACTGAGGTACTTCGGGAGAACTGTGAGGGATGAAGGCGCTGCGAGTGCTGTGGATTCTGTGCTGCGCGTGCATCGCATCGGCTCTGGGTTCGAGACTCAAGACACCCGCGTTACCCATCCAGCCAGAGAGAGAAACCATGATATCGAAAGGCTTGTCCGGTAAGAGATGCAACCAACAGCATTTCAATCTCCAAAGAGCGATAGAACTCAGCTGAAGAACCGTATATATGGTCTTTATCCAGAACCGTTTATGCTTCTTTGGAAGCTTAAGTGTGTTTTAATGTTTCATAATTGTTTCTTCAACTCTTTAAAGCATCAGATGCAATAAAACCCGATTGGATTCCAATAAGAACATTTATTTTTGATTCTAAATATGAAGAAAAACTCTTGTTTTGATCAGAATAAGCAGGTTTTGTTTTAAAAAGGTTGCATTTAGAGTCAAAAGCCTCCACAAATAACATTTTCTAGTTCTTTAGATAACCATCAATGCATGTTTTAATTGCTTTAATGTATGTTTTAATACTTCATTATTGGTTCTTCAGCTCTTTAAAGCACCAGATGCAATTAAACCCCTTTGGATTCCAACAAGAACGTTTATTTTTGGTTTTAATGAATGTATATGGAGGGAAAAACTCTTCTTTTGATAAGAATAAGGTGGTTTTGGTTGCATTTAGAGCCAAAAGCCTCCACAAATAACTTCATTTTCTAGTTTTTTTAGAAAACCAATCAATGCATCTGGTGTTTTAAAGAAGATAGATACTGAAATATTGATCTGAAGAGCTTTAATAATCCATTAATAGAAATATTTTGGATAGAACCAACATAATACAACAGCATTTTAATGTTCAAAGAGCCATATACAGTATAACAGTTGAGTTGCTATATGGTTCTGTGGAGGCTAAGTAAGTTATTGATGTTTCATTAATGGATCTTAAACTCTTTAAAGCATCAGATGCAATAAAACCCAATTGATTCAAATTAGAACCATTTTTTGGTTTTAATGAGTGCATATGATGAAAAAATCTTCTTTTGTTAAGAATAACATTGCAATTGGAACCAAAAGCCTACACAAAAAACTCAATTTTCTAATTCTTTAGAAAACCATCAATGCATCGGATGTTTTAATGATTTAATGTGTTTTGATGATTCATTATTGGATCTTCAACTCTTTAAAGCACCAAATGCAAAAACCATTTGGATTCCAATTAGAACCATTATTGTTTGGTTCTAACGAGTGTATATGAAGAAAAACTCCTTTTGATCATAATTAGGTTGCATTTAACGCCAAAAGCTCCAAGTTCTTTAGAAAAACCATCAATGCATCTGGTGTTTTAAAGAACAGACACCAAAACATTTCTGAAGACCATTAATCATCAGAGATATTTTGGACAGAACCAATATAACAGTATTCTGATCTCCAAAGGAGAGTAAAGGTTCTTCAATGGCCCTTTTTTGGCTGTAAAGAGTTCAAGATTTGCTATATTGTCCTTTGGAGGCTAATTAAGTTTTTGAAGACCCATCATTGGTTCTTCAGCTCCTTAATGCACCAGATGCTATTTTAAAGAACTATATCATATAGCAAGCAATAAAACCATTTGGATTCCAATCAGAACCTTTATTTCTGGTTTTAATGAGTGTATATGATGAAAAACTTGGTCTGGTTGTTTTGCTTTAAATTTAAGTTGCATTTAGAGCCAAAAAACTCAAAAAATAACTTACTTCTCTAGTTCTTTAGAAACCCATCAATGCATCTGATGTTTTAGAGAACATAGACACCAAGAATCCCATAAGAACCAGATAAACACTATGACTTACCACAGAGACTTTGATGCAATGGCACAAGCCACGGTCGAAGGCATTTATTATGATATACCTCCGTATATGACAGTTTACGTGCGTGTCTTTGAAAGTGTTTAGCTTAACAATAAATTGTTTAATAGTCTGGCTTTATAAAGGGAGGCCGTAAACTGCAACTGATGATCACTGACCTCATTCCAGATGCAATTTACTCGAATCTCTCTCTTCAAAACAAAGCCGAGGAGATGTTTTGGTTACCAGCGCTGAATTTAGGAGGGAAGAAATCACATTCTCTGCTCGTTTTAGTTGGTGTTCTTGAAGGTTTGGCTCAGAAAGAGCCGTTTGAAGCTGATTTGTACACATTCCCGTCCTCGGGGTCTCAGTAAACGTCTTGAGGTCTCCTCACGCTGCTCTTGTTTATTGTCTCAATCAGGTTGCTCCTTCGGTGGACGCTTTTATTCGCTGGAAGACACGTGGCATCCAGATCTCGGAGAGCCGTTCGGTGTGATGCATTGTGTTATGTGTCACTGCGAGCCGGTAAGATGTCAAACACACTGCATTTCATAACCTTTCATCATTGACATATGTTCACATGTGTTGTAGACAAAAAATAGTTTTTCTTCAAATGTGAATGTATTTTGTTTTTATTTAAACATGCAAAATATGTTTAAATACTTTTAAAATTCTATTTATATTTTATGTCTTTATACATTTGGTATTTTATATCGTTTGAAACATTTTTTATATTATTTATGTTTATATTTTATAATGTTTTAAAAAACTATTTAAAAAATATATATTGGTACTTTATATCTTTTGAAACATTTAAAAAAAAAATTATAAAAAAAAAATGTATACAATTTTACATCAATTTAATATTTTAATACATTTTTGCATATTTTGAAAAATGTATTTTTTTGTCACATGGGATGCAACATTAATTTTAAATTGTATATTATCTTAAATAATTACTTTTTAATATAATTTGTTTAAATATTACTTTTAATTTTATACAAATTTTATATTTCAATATATTTTTGTATATTTATATTTTTGTCATATGAGATGCAACATTAATTTTAATTTGTATATTATTTTAAGTAATTATTTTTAAATATATATATATATATTTAAAATATTATTTTTAAACTATTTATCATTTTATACAAATTTGATAATTTTTTATTTTAATAAATTTATTTGTATATTTTGAAGAAAAAAACGAATTGTGCCATATGGGATGCAACATTACAATTTTGTTATTTTAAATAATTATATATATATAAAAAAAATTAAATATGATTTTGAAACTTTATATAAATATAATATTTTAATATATTTTTTGTATATTTAGATTTTTTTTTTGGCCATATAGAATGCAACATTGACACTTGTAGAACTAAACTGAATCAACACTGAATTGAACTGAGCTGAATAATGACTCTATTGTCTTCTGCTTAAAGCTGAATCAAATTCGTTTCACAATTGTTGCATTTTTCTGTTTATTTCTGTGAAGCCGTTCTGTAGTTGTATAAATAAAAGTCCCATCCGAATTCAAACCACGTTTCTCTCTCTCTCTCCGAGCAGCAGAGGATCCGGCGAGGGAAGGTGTTTGGGAAGGTGAGCTGCAGGAATATGAAACAGGACTGTCCCGATCCGACCTGTGATGATCCGGTCTTGCTTCCAGGACACTGCTGCAAAACATGCCCAAAAGGTAACACGCATGCAGACGTGTGTGAGTGTGTGTGTGTTTCTGCAAATGGTGAACAAATGGAAACACAGTCCAGCATTTTTTGGAATGCCGTCACACTGTTATACGGGAAAAAGTGTGAGGGAATGATGGAAAGTATTGGCCAGTGCTGTTTCTCACAGACAAACGGAATGATAAATGGCAGCGAGTGTGGATAGATGGTCTGGTTCGGTGTAATTGCACTCATGTTTATGGATGCCGGTCCGTGTAGAACATTGGCTCTATTGTGCGTTCTACGATTTTTCTGACATCATGCATCTCGGTTTCCATGGTTACAGGCGACTCGGGGAGAAAGGAGGCGGAGTCTCTGTTTGAGTTCTTCCAGGAGAAAGACGATGATTTGCACAAGTCCTACAACGACAGGTCCTACATCAGCTCTGAGGAGAACAGCAACCGAGACAGCGCCACCGGTGAGACTCCAAACACACTTAACCCTCACAATGCATTCAAAATCTTATAACACAGTCATAACTTCATATTTTTACTGAAACTGATCAGCAACTTCTCATGAATGAGTGAAAGTGAAAAAATGCCAAAGTTTTGAATGTTACTGTTATTTTTGCAATGCATTTACCCTTTTTTATTAATAAAAAAAATGGAGAAATGTCAAATTACATATGAATCACACTGAAACAACTATGATGCAAAATTTACATATATTTCTGTCAATATTGGTGAGAAATTTTATATGAATATATCATTGTATGAAATTTATACAAACATATAATCTGAGAATTATCGGTGTTAACCCAAATGGAATGAATGGAATTTAATTAAATTCCTTTGAATTTATATCTCAGGAGTGCTCAAAAACAGTCCACATTTATTAAACCTACATATTTATTTCCAACAAAACAACATAAATATAAGTCTGAAACGTTTTCAAACAAAATAAATCTATTTTACTTGCATAAACATTTACTTTAGGGTGGAAAAAGTGATTTTTCATGCTGCTGTAGTTTGTCAATGGATGTATACATTCATGTTTATCAACTAAATTCAGTCCCAAAAGTGTGCGATATGAAGAAAAGGCCTAAATATATTTTTACAAAAGTTTTGAAACTAATATAACTTCATAGACAATTTAAAATTGTTGAATGTTACCATGCTATAACTGCATTTACCCATTTTTTATTAATTAAAAAATTAAGAAATTTCAAATTACACATGAAACACACTGAAAAAACTATGATGCAAAATGTATATATATTTTTGTCAATATTGATGAGAAATTTTATTTTAATATATCATTGTATGAAATTTATATGATCATATGATCTGAGAATTATCGGTGTTAACCCAATTGGAATGAATGAAATTTAATTCAATTCTTTGAATGTATAATTCATGATTGTTAAAAATGGTCCAAATTCATGAAACCTAATTTTTTTTCCCCTAACAAAACAACAAACAAAATAAACTTATTTTACCTGCATACATTTTTACTTTCAGTTAAAAAATATATATAGATTTTCATGCTGCAGATTTATCAATTGACCTCAATATTCATGTTTATCAACAAAATTCAGTCCCAAAAGTGTGAGATATGAAGAAAAGGCTAAAATATATTTTACAAATGTTGTGACACTAATATAACTTCATAGATAATTTTACAAAAGTATTTTTGACACCAAATGGTGCACCATACATACACGGGTCAAAAATGACCCGAGCACGAAATGTTTATTTAAATGGTTATAGTATCTCTTAAAAAATAATCTGAAAAAAATAAGTGATGTGTATTTTGAGGGTCTTAAAGCATATGCAAAGTTTCAATCGCTTGCTAAAAACTATGCATTGTTTACAAATTTCTATGCATTTCTTCCCAAAACGTTATGAGGGTTAAATGATTGTGCGTCTGATTAACCTGATTGATGTGAACAGATTTTGTGGCTCTACTCACCGGCGTGACGGACTCGTGGCTGCCGAGCTCCAGCGGTGTCGCTCGGGCCAGATTCACTCTCACCCGGACGAGCCTGACCTTCTCCATCACGCTCCAGAGGTAACCCTCACACCAGAGCAGAAGTGATGCCAATCATGACTCTCGCTTCCACCGTCGCTCACTTTACACGTGTGCTTGTCTCTTAGGATGAACCGGCCGAGCCTCATCACGTTCCTGGACTCCGATGGAAACACGGCGTTTGAGTTCAGAGTCCCGCGGGCCGATACAGACATGGTGAGTTATTATCCTTAATTAACACCAGAATTTTTTTTTTTTTTTTTACCAAATGTTAGCTGAAAATAAATAAATAAAATACAAAAAACCTTAATATAAATATAATATAAAGTTAAATATAAATAAAATAAAAATAAAAAAATTAAGAAAAATAATAATAAAAATTAATAAATGTAATAAAAGTTAATTAAAATAAAATAAAAAACAAACATTAATAGCAATTATTAACATGCAAAAAAAAAATACTAAGAAACAACAAAAACTAAAAATTTTACTAAAATTAATATGAAAATGGAAAATATTAAAATGTGTTCGTTTAGATCTGTGGAGTTTGGAAGAATAAAATAAAATACTAAAAACCTTAATATAAATATAATACAAAGTTAAATATAAAAAAAGAAAAGAAAATTGTAATTAAAGTTAATAAAATAAAATAAGTCCCACGGGCCGATACAGACATGGTGAGTTATTATCGTTAATTAACACCAGAAAGAAGAATAAATATTGGAAGAATAAAATAAAATACTAAAAACCTTAATATAAATATAATACAAAGTTAAATATAAAAGAAAATGAAAAATAACATTAAAAATAGTAATTAAAGTTAATAAAATAAAACAAACATTAATAAAAATTATTGACGTAAAAAAAAAAAAACTACTAAGAAAAAACAAAAACAAAATTTTTTAAGTAAAATTAATATGAAAATAGAAAATATTAAAATGTGTTTAATGTTTAGATCTGTGGAGTTTGGAAGAATAAAATCAAATAAAATACAAAAAAGCTTAATATAAATATAATATAAAGTTAAATATAAATACAATTTAAAAAATAATGACATTATTATTAACAAATAATAATAATAATTTTTTTAATAAAAAATAAAATGCAACAAACATTAATAAAAATTATTAATGTGAAAAAACTACTAAGAAACAACAAAAACAACATTTATCTAAAATGAAAATGAAAATGAAAAATATTCAAATGTGTTCGTTTAGATCTGTGGAGTTCGGAAGAATAAAATAAAATACTAAAAAACTTAATATAACTATAATATAAAGTTAAATATAAATAAAATTAAAATAATACAATTAAGAAAAATAAAAAATAGTAATTAAAGTTAATAAAAATAAAATAAAACAAGCATTAATAAAAATTATTAATGTGAAAAAACTACTAAGAAACAACAAAAACAAAAAATGAACTAAAATCAAAATGAAAATGTCAAATATGAAAATGTGTTTAATGTTTAGATCTGTGGAGTTTGGAAGAACCTGCCGAAGTCTCACCTGCGGCAGCTGGAGGCGGAGCAGCTGCGTGTTTCCATGACAACCGCTGACAACAAGGAGGAGGAGATACAGGGCAAAATCATCAAACACCGAGCGCTGTTTGCAGGTGCGTGTCGAACCTTACATTCGATTCCTTTCATAGCTTGACGTGTTTAGATGTTTAGGCTCATTTCCTGCGGTTTGTCTGACAGAAACATTCAGTGCGATCCTGACGTCTGATGAGGTGCATTCTGGGATGGGAGGAATCGCCATGCTGACGCTCAGTGACACGGAAAACAATCTGCATTTCATCCTGATTCTGCAGGGACTCGTTCCTCATGGGAGCTGTAAGGACAAAGAAATAAAGAAATAAAAATTATATATATATATGAAGAGTTCAGATGCAAAAGATGCCGTCTGAAATTTTCTTCTAAAATGAGCATTTTTATGTGTAGGTTGAGTAATTTCACTTTAATGGCAATGAATAGTTATTTTTCATTGCCATTAAAGTGAAATAACTGAATATAAAAACAGAAACCTGAGAAAAATACTCATTTTAGAAGAAAATGTCTGATGGCACTTAGAGGCTTTTGCATAGGAGTATGAAGAGTTCAGATGCAAAAGTTTTTAAAAATAACTTTTTTATTATATTATTTATAATAAAAAATATATATTGAAATTTTTTATAAATCCTTTAAAAATATAATTTGATAAGAATTTTTTTTCCTTTTGTACACATACATTATACATTATATTATATATATTATTTATATATATATATATATATATATATATATATATATATATATATATATATATATATATATATATATATGAAGAGTTCAGATGAACACATTTTTAAAAATATTTTTTAATAATAAATAATAATTAAAAAAAAGTTATTTAAGAAAATTAAATAAATCCTTTAAAAATAAATAAAATAAATAATTTGAAAAGAATATAAAAAAAAATAATTTTGAATATGTAATATATATATGAATGAAGAGTTCAGATGCACAAGTTTTTAAAAATAACTTTTTTATTATATTATTTATAAGAAATAATAATAAAAAAATTGTTATATAATTTTTTTTAATAAATCCTATAAAAATAAATAATTTAATAACAATATTATTTTTTTTTCATTTTGTTTCAGTCTCTGCAACGGTGCCGGTCCGAGTGAAACTGCTGTACCGACAGCATCTGCTGAGAGAAATACGAGCAAACATCTCTGCAAACGTGAGTTAAAACACACATTTACTGATGGAAATGAATATGAAGGACACAGAATAACTTGAGGAACATGTTTCTGATGCGTGTCTGTAGGACTCGGACTTCGCTGAAGTGCTGGCCGATCTGAACAGTCGTGAACTCTTCTGGTTGTCTCGTGGGCAGCTGCAGATCTCGGTGGAAACAGAAGGTCAAAACCCTCGTCAGATCTCTGGATACATTTCTGGCAAGAGATCATGTGACAGTAAGTGCAGCCAATCATCAACAATAACCTCATAAATCATCCCGTTAATACATAAATCAGCGTGAAGAGACATGAAAGGCTTTGGATAGTTTTCTTTCCTGTGCTGACAAATTTATTAATATTTATTTATTTGTTTCTAATTTAAATTATATATATTTTTATAATAAATGTATAATATTTTATAATATTAAAAAGTATTAATAATTATTTGTTTCTGATAAAAAAAAAATATATACAGTATATATACTGTATATATTCTAATAAATTAATATTTTATAATATTAAAATGTATTAATATTTATTTGCTTCTGATTTAAATTATATATTTTATTAAAAAAGTTATATTAAAATGTATTAATATTTATTTATACATTTTATTTATTTATAATACTACATATAC